>JAOVVI020001689.1:0-23348 GCA_028571085.2 Nepenthes alata
AGATGAATGTGAATTAGTGCCAACCTCAAAAGATAACATATTAGCAACCTATAAAAGTAACAAACAAATAATTAACATAGTATTTTTTTAAAAAACTAAATACATATATTTAAAAAAAACAAATAATTAACAGTATCATACGGACTACGGCACCAGTAATGTATTGTTGCCATGTACAGTATGGCTACAGTATGTACTGTTGCAATATAATGTACAATACAGTAATATACTGTTGCAGCATACAGCAACAGCATATGCGATATATTGTTGCCGTATATAATAATAATAATAATTATTATTATTATTATTATTATTATTATTAGAAGAAAATAATAAAGAGGAATAGATTGAAAATTAAAGGAAGAAGAAGAACAGCGACAGTGATGAAGTGAGAATAACGAAAGCAGAAGAACGAAGTTTGGGTTCGAATCCCATTGTTGGGTGAGAATAGTGTATTCGAATGTGAAAAAGTGAGAATATTATCTTCGTGTTCGACTTTTCTTGGATTATGCTACGATGAACTTTGAGTTGTATAATGTGAAAGTTGACAATCGAAACCCTAGGATGTTGATTTGAGAGGACACTGGAAGAAGAGAACTCGATGGGAAGATTAGAACTCAAGAGACCTTTGATTACAAGACAGAGTAAGAAGAGAAGTCGAAGTCAAAGGTGAGCAGAGAAATCGAAACCCTAGCCTTCGAATCCCTTTTCACAATTTATTTATCAACTTAAATTATTTTTTTATATATAAATAAATAATTTATTTACCAAATACCCATTATTTACACTTATTTATTTAAAATTTTAAATAAATTTATAATATTTTAATATAAATTTGTCAAATACCTGTAAAATTATCTAACATATCCGAAACGTGTCAGGACGTGTTTGGGGCATGTCTGTACGTGTTGGGACGTGTCTGGAAAAAAAAAACTGGGCATGTGTCCGGGAAGTGTCGGTGTCCGATACGTGTCAGACACCGACACATTAAGGTCGGGAGAGTGTCTGTGCTTCATAGATATCCGATATACACAATGATCCAATTGTTTTCAGGACCACAAACTTAAACCTCCTGTCTCTCAATACTCATAATACAACTAATACAATTTTTATCCAAATACAAAGCTAGGCTTACCAAAATAGACGAATCTTTGAGCAAATTACGGCCAAGCTCCTACAATGTATCTAAGTCTACTAGTCTATAGGGGATAGAAAACAAATATGTGAGCCTAAAGCTCAATAAGTATCAGTAAATATAATACAATATCATATGCGTCCAACATCAGGAGGAAAGGCGATAAACACATGTAAAACGTGTAAACCCACAAATCTAAATGCCCGTTAACGAAAATCCAAAGTTGGTCTCATACTCCAAAACATAATCCAAACATAGGCATAACCCAAACGAAGCATATTCTAAATGAAATATAATCCGAAACGAAACCGCATAATCCAAATCGAAATCATATATCCAATTGTATGAGACCAACTGAATTTCCAACTATGGGCAAAACCTGCGAATTTCAAACAATGTCTCAATACAAATCAATGCAGAAAACATATTAAAATCTAAAGTATGTCGGTAAACCAAGGACCGAGAAACTAACTTGAGGAAGGGTTAGACGTACTCCCAATCACCATAAACCATATCAACCACTATTTATACCCATGGGCAGGGCCGTCTATATACTATCTCCTGTAGAGAATGAACAATGCTACTATGTTTTGCCACCCACGGAGTTGGATGTAATCTTCAAGTCTGTCTGATATATTAAGACGCCCGAATATATTAGTTCTACTCAATTATCTTACAATGGTTCTCATAAAAATACAGTCGGGGAGGATCTCTACATTACATATCACAAAATTTCTCCTATCGGCAAAAAAGGTCGAAGCTTCCCCTCAGGAAGGTCACATATCATAAAGCTTTTCCTATCGGGAAAGGTCATATATCGAATCATATAACAAAGATTGAACCCGACCCGAAGCAGAAATACATGGATGCTACATGCACAGTCCATATGAAGGTTTTGATGACTATTTCTTTACAAATATACTAATACATAGACATTATACCTCAAAATATTTACCCAATTTACATTAATTAAACAAAATTTTCAAATATTAGCAAAACTGAAGCAAAACCCGAAAACAACTTGTTAATAGGACATGCATGCACGAGAGAAGCAAATATAGTAAATAAACTAGCATGCATGTATATTAAAACCTTTAAATATAAGAAAAGTTTATCAGATATTAAAACAAACCAGTGATAGGACGTAAGGATACCAACTCCTCTAACTAAGCACATCTGACAAAAGGATGCACCAAATTACTTCTTCTCTTCTTTCCTCTTTCTCCTTCGCTCTCTCTCCCCTTCTTTTTTTTTCTGCGAGAATAGCTGAACAGTGGCACGCTACACCTTAAATAAGGAATCGGCGCACTGAGTGTACTCGGGCGCACGTCAAGCACTGCACCCAAATTCTGGGCCACGCATGAGCGTGACCTTACTAATTTCCGCGCTGGAGCGCCGCCTCAAGCGCTCCTTGAGTGTGCCAACACTAGAAAATGCGCTCAGACGTGCGTCTGGCACGCTCAGGCTGCAAGCTGCTTGCTTCTTTGCTCCAATTATTATTCATATTTTACACTGCACACATATTTTTCAGTACATTCGATTAACCCAAAATAATATATACATCATCAAATTAAACGGAAACCAGGTATTATATTTTTTTCCTAGCTCCAGTTATTTCCACCAAAGTATTCACAACTTTATCACAAATGTTCTACAACCTTTCCACACTATTTTCCACTTCTCCCAAAAACGCTTTCCCAACTTCCACTACATTTCAGCAGCCTACACATCTTGTTACAAAGTCAATCAATAAGCAGCAGCTTGGTCTTCAGCATTCTAATATCCTTTTGGAAGTCCCTCACACAGCCCTCTTTATTCACGCACTAAATTTGAACATGTTCACCATTGCCAGCCTGAAATTTGAAATCTAGATTTTGTAACATCCTGCAATCATGACTTCATGATCATTCCACTGCCACATTGAATTGATTCTTCTATCCCCAGCATTGATTCCTCTTTCTTTCCTGGTTTTCCTTCTAGAACTTTTTGATATCTTCTTATCTGATATAGCTACTGTTAGTGGTAAGAAAATCTGTACATATGCATCATATTTAGTTTGTTTATTTAGGAGATCTTGATTGTTTGTAATGAGGCTGATTATATTTAGGGATGTAATTACGGTACGTTGGTTGATTGTAATTAGGTTGCAGTTAGTGAAAGGTTTTTCCTATTTAAATGAAGGAGAACTTTCAAGAGAGGGCATTTATACCAATAAACACATTTGGTCATGGTATTAGAGCCCTAAAATCAAAATTTTCTGCACCGTTACCTTACCTGTAGCTTGACTTCTGTTTCTTTTGGCCTTGATTTCAGATTTTGATTCTCCACGCTCAAATTTTGACTCATGGCATAGCTTTCATGATCTGGTTTGTGCCCTAATTTGTTGGTGTTTGATTTCCGGTAAAGCATAGCACAAATTTGTTGGCTTTGCTTTATTCGCAAGGAAGTATCTCGGCCTCGATCTGGTGATTGATTCATTGTCAGGTTCAATTTCTTTGAAGCTCTCTGCACAGCATTCTCTTCAGTTTGGTGGACTTCAGTTTTTATCCAATTTGATCTGGTGAATGATTATCTTGACTTCCAAGTGTGCTAAGCAACTCTCAATTCCAATTTTGCAATTCTTGTTTTGGTATATTAGTTGTGGTGTGGTGTGCTCAGACGCTTCTTTCTTCCACATCTTCTTTCCTTGGAAGATTTGAAATTCATTTTGGTTGTTCCTTTCTTTTCTTTCCCTGCTCTGATTTAAGTATTGGAAGATACTTGGATTTTTTAAGACTTCTTGGTTCTATTTTCTATAAACAGGTTTTGGATTCCCTCTTTTTTGTAATATTGGGAGGAAATTGTTTTGTTCATTTTAATTGAAAGAATTGCTCTACCTAGAAGTTTCAATTTAAAATATTTGTAGTGGCAAAAAATTGAAGTCATTTAGATGAATCATCTAAAGACTAACTGCATTGAAGGAGCTTGAGCAATGGGAGAGTAAGGATACTCATATTATGTCTTGGTAATTGGGTTAAATTGAACCATATATGGAATCTTTGATCCTTCACTACATATGTCTTGGTGGTTGGGTTAAATTGAACCACATATGGATCTTTGATCCTTTACTACTACTAAGGAAATGTGAGATTATTTCGGGCGTATTTTTAATCAAAATGATAATTTCTAAAAAATTCAATTAGAATTAAAGATTGCTAACTACAGATAAAGTAATCTCTCCTTAGAGTAAGTCTATGCTAGATTTCTAAATTTGTGGAGAAAATATACTGGGATATTTCATTCTAAAGTTCGAAAGGTAGCACTTGGACGATTCAAGAAGTTCATGTTAAGAACCTCAATAATTAGTTTATGATGAAATTGAGACTAGAATTTGAGATTGTCTGAGTTTGCTGTTTCGCAATCATGTCATATTCTTGAGGGAATTTCTTTAAAAAGAATAGCATCTAGTCACATGGCTTGGCACAAGATATGGTAACTTCTAAGATGGTTTATGTGGTACACACCATTTCAGGAAAGGAAAAATTAAGTCTTAGACTCAGTACTGTAGTCATAAGGAGTTTAGCATATTGCAAAGACTTGTAGCCAGAAATTGTGCAATTATAGAAGAAAGGAAAGGTGCACCTCATTATAGAAGAAAGGAAAGGAAAACTTAAGGACCGTACACGGCCTCAAAATTGACAAGCTCACAATTTTTACACTATTGTCCACCTCATTTCAACTGATGTCTAGGACGTCTCTACCAATGACTAGTCATCTCCTCTCACACTCGAGATGATATAACAAATGATTGTGTTTGCTTTCTATGTCTTAGGTCCGCAAGGTAAGCGAAAATTGTTCAATTTTCCTTGGTTAGTTGACTATGCTGTGCTGAATCATATGGATGTCCCTATATGGTGTTCGAAAGTATGATGTTTTTTGACCTGGGGTAATTTTCATGAAGTGAGGACCATGAACTTGAGCATAGCAGAGCTGTGGCTGCCGAAACAGCCTTAAAACACAATAGAACTAACGATGGTTTGACCCAGACAATAAGTTACCAATAACAAGTGGCAACAGACCCACTCAATAACTGTGACCTGAACTGTCACGCTGATTTGAACCAAATATCTCATCCACATATAATAAAATCCTCATAAACTTAACATTAATGAAATCATCGATACTCCTCACAAACTCCAAGGTAAACTAATGTTCATCATACACTCGAATACTAGGGAACACATCCCTAAAAATAAAATATCCAGAATATCCATGTCTATAAAAATAAGTAAACCTCCTATTCGAAAATAAAAGGACGTCTAGGCTTTAGGATCCTAAACCTAATAATCGACTTAGCAAATATAAGATCTCCAGCTAGTGCTATGCGTCTTGCTCTAATCTGGAGTCAATAAATTACAAGAAATGAGCTAAACGCTCAACAAGTAATGATAATCAACATGATATTACAACAATAACAAGCGCCTCAAGTTAGGCAATATCAACAAGCATGAAACAATAGCAACAACGATAATGCTCAACAACACGACCCAAGACTATGAAACTAGTCATAGCATCATGGGTTCCACGGAACTCATCTCAATAGAGATCTCTACAATATTGAGATATCACGACAATCTTCTTAGATATTATTCTGCCACTATGAACTAAAACTATGCATTACTACACTCATCGGCTAGGTAGATACCACAAGATATCCCAACACATGCAAGTTTGACATGCGACCATGAATGATTGCCCAAGACCACATCGTCATGGAATGTGCTGGAATCTCTTGAGATTTCACACTATCACAAGGTATATTAGAATCTCCAAAAATGTGCTTCTCAAGACTCCGTACCGACGCAGGGTATACTAGAATCTTCTGAGAATTCATATCAATGCAGGGTATACTACAGTCTCGCACACTTGCTCCCTTAAAACTCCACACTGACACAAGTGTGCTAGAATCTCATGAAACTCCATACCGACTCACGGTATGCTAGAATCTCTAGCAAGGTGCTCTTCTGTGACTCTACACTAGCTCATAGTGTGCTGGGATCTCCAAGGACTTTCTAGCATGTCAAACAAATTATCCCTTGTCATTCCTTGATATCAAATTCTACAATGGTCATATAGCTATAAGCATTTTTCTAAGAAAATAATAGTGTTTGATCTACCGATTCATAGAATAGATATTGGATGACTATAGATTATACTAAGATTTTACATATTTTATATTACTTGAAACTATAGTACTTTTGTATAATCTCCTTTACCTACTCATAGAAACCAAGAAGGCATACTCATGTGATCAAGGACAATATGAAGAAACTCAACAATGGGAATGGACTAGAGAATTCCTCCTAATACCCCAAGTATTCGATACGTGGCACCATCAATATGACAAAACTGACCTTTTAACTCAATTTAACGAAACTAATTTTCTGTTAGAACAATCAATCGTATGGGTAAGGAGAAGGTAAAGCGGATTCTGTCCACTATCTAAACTTGACACTAGAAGTTGTCATCCTCGGTTCACACCTAAGATCTGGACAAATCTCTCGAAACTACTCTTTTGTCTTGGAAACGTGAGCTCGCACGTCAGTCCAATGCCAAACTCTATTATTCCATAAATCGATTCTAAGTCGATTTAGACCCCTCTCTCTAGTGCTAAGGCCATTAAATAGACATAATAACTCCAATTATGTCATTACTACTCGAAAATTACCTTAAATTAGGCTTGACATTCAAACGCAGCCTCTCACGGTGCTAAAACATTGACTATAATCCTCATTGAAATGAAGAACAATCACGATATAATTCATAGAATATGCCACTAAGGCTATCTACAACATGCTAACCAAAGTATATATGCAAAATAGAACAATCACGTATATAGATTCACAGTTCTACTTTAAGCTAAGTCATGGCATTTGAACACGGCTCTCATGCCGATCAAACCCTGGGGTAAATCTAGCCATAAACATATTATCATAAAACCTAGAAAATTACTTCTGTAACCCTTCAAGTCCACTTAGGTGCTTGGCCACTAGTGTACTATATCACCAATCTTTAGATGTACAATCATTTATTCTCCTACACATTCAAAATATAGATCTATAGCTTTTCATCATTTAATCACGTAAAATTATATTTAGAAATAAATACTTCCATTTTACTTAAAATTATATTTAAAAATAAATACTTCCATTTTACTACACTAAGCATGTGATCTATAAATTAAAGAATATGTAGCACTTGGCCACCCCAATGAACCGTGACATACACTCACATTTTTGATAAATAAAGGCTTCATTTTTCATGCTAGAAAAATATAGAAATCATACCATAGATTCAACAATAAATGAGGAGTCACAAAGAGATAACTTTTACACGATATAAAATTTCATGAGAGATCCAAAGTGAATGATAAAAAGGAATATGAGACAAAATTGCTAGTACAAGAATATATATTAACTTAGTGACTATTATGCAAAGAGAGAAGAATGGTTGCTTGCAAAAGAGGCATAGAGAATTACTTGCCTCAGTTGGAACACCATTCTTCTCTTCTTCTTTTCTGCTCCACAGCTTCTCCTTCACTCCACTAGCACAGTTCTCTCCCTCTCTTTTCTCTCCAAGAGTAGAGGCACAAATGAGGAGGATAAATGATACAAAGGCTCCTTTTGTAGATAACTAGCGAGGGTTTAAGTGGTTTTTCCCTCATTTTCTCCTTTTTAATTTCAGCAAAAGAAGGCTCCCAATTCATTTGCCATGGCTGCTGATCAACTGGATTAAACCTAAGTAATGGAATTAGGATTTTCAATTGTGAGCTAGGCAGATACGGTTTAAAGCATGAAGCTTTCCCCTTTTTAATTTTCCAAACACTTCTACAATTTGATCCTCTCCCCTTATCTGCCAGGCCTCCCCATTCAGAAAGCTAACAAAATAACTTCCTAATAAGCTTAACTTCCTTAAACAAGGTGGCGGCTAGATAATGCATATCGGCACCTAAGATTTTAGTGACTAGGGCTAGGGTTTCCAAAGGAAAACTCGGGTTTCACAATTACCAATTTACCCTACCAACTAATTTAATTAAACTATAATTATATAACACACATGAATATTTAGCAGTAATAATGGTCTCTAACAAGCAATGCACTCAATTACACTAAAAAAAATCTATTGATGTGAAAAAATTACCAAAATACCCTTGGGCCCCCTTCTCAAAACTAACTTGTTCAAGCCCACCAGAATATTAGTTCTGGCCCACATGTAAATCATGAGCTTTGAAGAATATCTACACATTAATTTCCCTAATTAATGACCACTTCTGATTACACATCCAATTGATCAAAAGAGAACACTGGGGTGTTACATAATACATCTTGTTGTTTACTATAAATCAGCAATCTCTCTTGATTATAAAGGATTGAATGAATGAATTGGATTCTTATATGAATTCTCTCCCAAGTCTTTGTTTACTTGTAATCTATGGAGCACGAATACCGACATGGGACATGACACAACACCGATACGTCAGCATGTTATTTTATAAAAATCAAGGTTACAATACGTTGGAAATACAAACTAAATTATGGTTTATAATTTTTTTGAATTAATGAATACTACTATTTTATACAAAATTTGTGGGTTATCGCTCTCATTTGTGATGGAGAAATCAAATCCTTGCTTCACGAAAGATCAACTGTATTATTACCTCTATTTGTTGCATCTCCGCATTCGTCTCCTCTTTCTCGAATCTTGACTTTATATCCTATGAAAATTTAGTGAAAGAAAAGTGTTACCTACCACGAAAAAAGAAGTATATATTGACTATGAGATATTCTTAGGGAGTGAGGACTATCGACAAAAATGAAAAAAAGGTGCGGCTTTAAGTTTTTAAAATTATAAAATAGCCCACATTTTTTGAATTTATAAAATCGCCCATAATTTTTTAAAAATTATAAAATGACTAGATGTGACTAAAATGTGTCCAAACGTGCTTGGAGCGTAACCAAAACGTGTCGGACAAAAAAAATAAATTGACACTTGTAGGAACGTGTCCGGGGTGTGTTGAGTGTCTGTGCTTCGTAGCTTGTGATCTCATTCCCTTCATATATTTCTCATCTTCTTCTTCATCCTCTCTCAATTTCCTCCCCTTTGCTTCGGCAAGCACATACATTCTTGTGATTGAAGGTCATTCCATCACATGTTTCTCCATAGTGACTCGAAGGTTATTGATTCAACCCATCTAAACTTCTCTTCATAATGTTATTGGCACAATTGCATATACCTAACCCCCCACAGACCTCATATCACAATATGAGGTTACCAAAGTATTAGTATATTCCTTATGCACTGGGCTAGTTTTAGCTATTCTCCAAAGTATAGGGTGACCTTTATTTATATTGTCAAATAACTATTTTAGCATCTTTGGATGATCATCCTTGGGTCACCAAATTTTGCTATATTTAGGGCTGACAAACATCTTTTAACTTCAGCAATTGTGAGATCAATGCCTATGTCCACCTCTGCCAAAGGTGGCTTTCTCTTCATGATTCCTAAGGAGAGCTGCAAGATACGAACATTTATAATCTATGTAAGCATCAAAGGTAACTAAGAATGGACCCTCAACCAGAGCTAACCATTTCATCATTGATCTGGTAGTTGGTTTCGAAGGCACTAGTTCATTATGCAATTCTAATCAAGTTAAGCTCTTTTTTTTTTTTTTTTGGGGGCTAAGTGGGGGTCAAATATCTGCATTTTTAGCCTTCATTTAGATATATGTTCTACTAAGTCCACATACATGAGATCATGCATTATGGTTTCCTTGTATTTTTGGGCTTCATATGCGTTCATGCAATGAGTCTCCTGAAGCTCTCACGTGTCCTACCAGATGCACTAGGTGGTCTGCACTTTAAGCATGTGTCTCATATATATATATATATATATATATATATATATTGGGTTCTGTGGGTGTTACTTCGACTTTATCCTATATACATTATTTCCAATCTTTTTATTCCCATATGACAAATCATTAATTTCGCGTCGTCCTCTCCTTTACTCCTATTTTTCACATGGTCTAACAGCAAACAATATATTCCATACAGTGTGGCTGGTCTAATTTCATCGTATTCACCTTTAAGTTTGAGTTGTTTTCTCCAATCACAAAAGGGCACCTACTTCATCCAGCATGCTTTAATATGATGATTTATATCCTTATTGAACGCCTCATCTTTCTAAATCATTAACACATTCCTATCCTCACCTTCCCACCACCTACTTCTCTATTTTGCATTTGATATATTCAGTCTTTGTTCTGCTGATTTTAAGATGTTTAGTTTCCATGTCTTTAGCCAAACTTCCAATTTAGCGTTACCAGCCTCCCTCGTTTCATCCATCTAAATGTCATCTATGATAGTCATGTACCAAGCTACGTCATCTTGAATGTGCTTAGTCAATTCCTTCATACCAATGCAAATAGATTTGGTCTTAAATCTATCCTTCGTGTAAGCTAATTGTGATTGAAAAAATCTCGTTCTCATTTGCGTATGGTTACAATTCAATTTCCATTGTACGTATTCTTTATAACATGGATATATGCCACGGAAACTCCTTTTCTCTTCAAATTTATTTCTCTTGGGACTATCTTACATTTCTCTTAATCAATAAACACCATATGAAGGTCCCTCTGTCTTTACTTGTGTTACTTTGACAAATGTCTTAACAAATAGATAGCTTCCATAATAGACATGGCTTCTGAATCCAAATTAGTTCTCCAGTGTCCTCATATCTCTCCTTAACATCCATTGAATTACCTCTTCTCATAGCTGTTGTGAGTATTAGTAGAATAATGACCAGAATTTTCACACAAAACAACAAATTTACATTGCTTGCTCTTAGAATGAGAGCTACGTCTATGAGCACAAAAATGGTGATTTTCACAAGCATTTAATTTTATAATATTTGAACACCCCTCCCCCGAGGAACTGTGGTACAATGTTGAAATTTTGAATATTTATTTTGAACCATGATACTCTCTCAGGAAGCATCATTTTAGAAAGGGGTTTAATCTGAAAAATTCATGTGGAGATGCATGCTTTATTAACTAGAAAGACAATAAATTTGCCCTTGGAAATTGGTTTCAGTTGAGTATTCTATTCTGGATAGCCAGGTCAAGCCCTTCCTTTGTGGGTGATGCAGGGAAGGAGAGGAAGGGAGAAGGGGAAGCAAAAGAAGAAGCAATCACGACAATGAGAGAGAAAAGAGACAAACTAGAGGGGAGTGGAAGAAGCAAGGGGGGAAGAGAGTGAGAGAGAGAATTAGACAATAACCACACTTATACTATCATTAATCAAAACTACTGAAACATAAATACTATGGTCCTTATATAGGCACACAACTCCTAAGTTAACTAGAAAATAAATATAACTTCCTAAATAATAATAATCCAAAGTGTGAAATTACAATTAGGAAATACTTATAAATTCTTGGACAATGACGACCCAAAATATGCAAATAACAAAATGAAATTCTGCAATTTCTTAGATATCTTAGGAACTACTGATATAAAACTGCAAATTAATAAACTTATGTCCTCATCGATGGGATTTCCTGATTAAAATAGTTAATATCAGCTTACTAGTTAAAGGAAAAGAATAGTTATTTCCACATTATCACTTTTGATTTTATCTGTTTTTCCTTTGGATGTTCAGATGAAGAAGAACAGATGGGATTCTTCTCACCGCAATTGGATGGCAGTTCTTTTGAATCCAAGCAATCTTCTATTCTAAGTTCTCCGTCCAACGTGTCTTCAGTTCCTTGCTCTGCAAGTGAAGACAAGGTGTGTGCGAGGATGCAGCAATCAGAATCTGGTTTTATGTCACAAGATAGAGTCAGAACCTCTTCCACGGAAGAAAACAACTTACCCAAAACAAATTGTGATGGAACCTGCAATGAGGTTTCAATTACCGATGCTCTCTGTTCAGCATGCAAACAACTACTCTATCATCCTGCTGTTCTTAATTGTGGCCACGGTATCCTTGTGCACTTTCATAATGTCATTTATTTGTTATAAATATGGCTTTAATTGTTTGCGACCCAAACTTCTTCTATGCATTTTAATTGTGTTCTTCCTTGTTCAGTTGTTTTATTTTATTATATTTTTTTGGTCTATGGCTGAGCTTGTATTACTGACTGGCATATTCTTTGGTTTTCCTTTTTGCCAGTATACTGTGAAACTTGTATCATTGTTCCAGAGGATGACATTCTTATATGTCAAATTTGTAAAAGTCCACATCCAGGTGATTTCCCAAAAGTTTGCTTAGAATTTGGAAAATTTTTAGAAGAGAAATTCCCCAAAGAATATGCATTACGAAGGGACGCTGTTGAACACAGACGAGTCCAGCTTGAGAATAAGAGTTCAACTGCCTGTATGTCTTATTTCCAGTACTCAACTTTGTATTTGAATTATATTTTATCATAGTTTTGTTTTGCTTTCTTATTTATTCATTATTGTTGTATTTAGTGTGTTAAGAATTAAAGAAGGCACATTGGGATTATATGTAAGATTGACTAAGGGGGAAAAATAGAATTCTTGTTTTTATGTGAACGGTGCTCTGTTTATTATGTTGTTGAGCAAATTGTATTGGACATGGTAGGACGAAAATCAATCAATGCATATTAGGCCTTGATGCCCTATTCTTGCCTGTAGCATCTCATGGTTCTGTCATCATTGTTCAGCCAAGTTGGTGCCTTTTGTCTGCTGTTTTTTATTGATTCCCTCGAAAGGCATTGAGTAAAGTGGTGGTAACTGATACAAATATCAGCTGACATATATCAATATTAAAACCTCTCGATACTAATATTTTTCAATACCACGATAATATCATAATATATTTCTGAACCGGCCGATATAGCCAATATGTCAGCCAATACAGCATTGTCAGTTTATGAGTTTTAGAAGTTTTTTGGGGTCCTTCATATCTAATACTAATACGTATTATTTAGTGGACAATATATCTAATACCAATATAACCGCTATCGATGCTGATATTTTTATCCATCCTTTGGTTCAATGGACAATTATGAGATGGTGAATTGAAGGTGGTGAAATTCATGTTTTCATTTTATTTTTTTCCAGTGTATTTAAATGGTGGAAGCATCCAAAATCTATACCTTCAGTATATTTATGCTTGAGCGGTGTTGGGATTGAAGGTGCATGAGGAAATTAAAAGTTGATTGTTGTGTCTGCTGTTTTTTTATTGAATCCTGGAAAGGCATTGGGTAATGCTTGGAGTATGGTTCAGTGGACACTTATGAGATGATGGATTGGTGGTGGTGAAATTTCCATTTCCATTTTATTTTTTTCTGGTGTATTTAAATGAGTAATTATCAAAACCACATTTCACATGTCAACGTACAATACTCTAATTCCGCACTTGATCTGGCTACAACATTTAGTTTCCAACTCTTCCACGACACAAGATTACCTCTAGCAAAATCACAATAATTTGTGGTAGACTTCTGATCATACAGCAACCTCTCCAAGTTAGCATCAAAAACCACTTTACTTGAATATAACCATGATTTTAAATTGTAAAATAAGAAGAGAAGAGAAAACCACTAGGGTTATGTCGTATTCACCTATATGTGGATATTTGTAATGGTATAATTACTAAAATACCCTTACTAAAAGGAATATATTATAGCACATCTAAAAGCATATTCTAATACTTATGAGAGTCATATATTTAGAATCCTCTCAAATTGGATTATAGGTGTTAATCATATCCATCTTGCTACAAATATACTCAACTCAAACACTAGTTATAGACTTGGTGGAAATATTAGCTAGCTATTATCCAGTTCTCTTGTTTTTAACATGAACAATGCCTTGTTGAAGCCTCACACAAACAAAGTGGCAATCCACTGTTATAGGCTTTGTGCATTCATGGAAATTGGATTTGAGGTTAACTGTATTGCTACCTGATTATTGCACCATAATCTTTTACACCTGAGCAACTAGCAATTATCAAATCCACATTACTTCGCATGTAGCATGTGTTAATGTTCTATATTCTGACTCAGCACTTAACATTGCAACCACATTTTATTTCTTGCTCTTCTAAAACGCCATATTGCCTCCAATAAACACACAACAACCTGTAGTAAACTTTCAATCATAATGTGATCTAGCACAATCAGCGTTGGCAGATCCCTCCACTCGACTATAACCATAATTACTATAATGCAAGTATCATCCAAGTACGCCCTTAAGGTACAACTAGATTTGTCCCAGATAATCTGGTTTTTATGTTTATATTCATGGTCAGACCATCTGGATCACCCTTGATTTGATTCAAGATACTCTTGGTCATCTTTCTCTTCCGTCATCCGACTACCCGCATTTCGAGGAGATGATGCCCTCTCCTAACACTGACTTTTCATATCTTATAGGGTGGGCCACATCGTATGACGGTCATGGGATTAGGACGAGTACCTTATTGATAGATTATTCCGCCCTGTACTGCATTATAAATGCACCAATATCTTTATTATATCTCAACTCCCTACCCTTTTTTCAGAGCAGTATTCTTTCATTTGGCCTTGCACATTGACCCCTCTCAGCCGTCCTATTGGTAGGGTCTCATCGGTAGGGTTACGGCTGCAGAGAGTCACTCTCACACTGCTGGGTCCTTCTCTCATTTCAAGGCTTCTCAAGCTCCTTCTCCCACATGTTCTCCCATTCCTTCCATTGAGTCATCCAGCGGTTGCTCTGGCCCTCAGCCTGACTCTCTGGATGCAGTCATGAACTTACTCACTTAGATGCAGCTTCAGGTTGAGCATATGGCAACCTTCCGGTCCATCCTTCACTCTAGCATGGCCTGCCTTCTGCGCTGTGTTGATTTCCAGGGCCATTATTTACAGAGTGCTGCTTAGTGATATTGTGGAGTCTTTCGAGGAGTCCTATTCCTAGGCACTTGTGATGACCCTTTTGACAGTTTGTGCCAAAAGGCGGTGTGTTGATATTAGTAAGGAGAGTGGAGCGTTTTGTTTTTTGTGTTGTTATAAAGGAGGAGCTTGTGATGTTACTGGATATTATTTTGAGTATCTTTTGTTTATGATTATTGCCGTGATTATTTGTCGTGCGTTGTGCTTACCTGATTTTATTTGAAGTTTGGACAGTTACATCGCAGAGCATTTTTCTAGTTATGTTTTTTGCAGCAAATTGTGTTGAGAATGCTAGACTCCTTTAGTGCCTTTTTTCTAGTCATGCTAGGTCTAGATGTTTGTATACCCACAAGCTCTGATCTGATGGTGAGTAGAGCTTATATTTTCTTTGAGTTTGAACATGTCATGAAATTGCTAAACAGGGAGATTATTAGGTCTATTGTGTTACCTAATTTTTGCGACGTAATAGTTGTGCTAGTCGAGTTATATTTGAGCCTTTTTTCTTTATTTGTTTGTGCTCACGTGGACTCAAGACAACGGCGTTTTTTAAGATGGAATAAATTGTGGCGGAATTGTTTGCTTACATCCTTGCTATTATCATTGGCATTTGAACGCCGCCAACCAAGGCTTCTTGTTCAAACCTCACAATGAACATTGTTTTTTCAGAGACATTTATAGTTGGCGATTCGTGCTAGTGTTTGAATGTTGGCACAAATTTGAGTTGGCGTTTGAGCTGCCATTCGAACGATATTGCGCATATTTTGTTCCCTTGCGTCTTAAACCATGGCGCCCCCCCCCCCCCACTTTGAACAATACTCTTCTCTCTTAACCTAACCACCCCTTCCGATTTCAGAATGCCCAAGAGTGAGTGCTATTGAAAGAGAGGAGATAAAACCTCATTTTATTTGTGAGATTGAGGAGCTTTGGTTTCCTCATTCCCCGAACCTTCGAAACCCTTTTTTCCAGCATGTAGGCCTTTAAAGTTTTGTGGGTAGCTGTGGGCATTGGAGTTTTTGTATGGATGGAGATTTGCAAGGCATTAAAGCAAAGTCTAAAAGATGACCAAAATGTGTCAAGTTTTGTTACTGGAAGCAAATTTGAGTTCATCGGTAAGAATCACTAGTTAGGACTAAGTTGGCTATGGATTAGTATGTATTTATTTCCTATGTTGTAAGTTGAGTTTCGCTAGTGAATTTGTTTTTATTGGCTTGAGGAGCCCAGATAGTTCTCTTCTAGAGCTGTTTAGTTTGTGAGCTTCTATTCATTGCCATTATCTATGATATCTTTTCTTATGGCTGTTTTTGTTATTGATATCAGCAATGATGCATGCATTGGATTATTGACTCGTGTTTGAAGTATCTAGAACTAAATATTCTGTGTGTATTGAATTCTTTTGTCTTTTGTGGTTACCTATTATCTCAGGGTCTAAACTATAATAAATTAGGGGGGTATCAATTTTTGTAGGTGGTGTTAGAGCCTCACCTCGATCCTTGAACCTAGTTTTGGCTAGTTGACTTTGAGTCAATCTTTATCCATTCAATGTTGTGAGTGACAAGTTGAGTCAATCTTTATCCATCCAATGTTGTGAGTGACAAGGATTCAGAACTATTACGACAAAGTGTACTATTTGATAGGATAAAGCTATTATTTCTCCCTATTAGATAGGACTTCTTCCTAAATTTTCTATGTTTATTTCTTGTATGCAATGAGTCAATCTTCCAATTTTGTATCTTATTGTACAAAAAATGGTGATATTGTTCCACCATTGGGCAAAATACTGAGTTTTGGGAAGTATAATGATTATCCAATCAAAAGGATTTCAATTTTTTTTTTTTAAATGAACGATTTGAATACCTACTAATTCTAACAAGAAGCTGCACGGTTGATCATATTTTTCTAAGCTCATATTTAAGTAGCATTATGTCTTGTGCATGACTGCTCAGATTGTTTCTGCTGGGTGCTCCTCCGCATACTTCCTTCAGAATTATTTAGGAAAAAAGATGGTTTCACCTTAGTGTCATTTTTTGCTTTCAGGCTCAAGGAATGCTTCTGAGAATGATGTCCAGTCACTGTTTTTGCCTGGCGATAAGCTTCCACCATTGCAGGGCAAAGATGGCTCAATGGTCCACTTTGCAGTTGGGTGCGATTTGTGTGGGGTACTTCCCTTATTCTCTACCTCTCCCCCACCGCCCAAACAAATAATAATAATAATAATAATAATAACAATAATAACCTTGTCCACCAATGTCATGGCTACTAATTGTGATGTATGCAAATTTTCAAATTGGTCCCTATATCTTTGTCCTCTCTACTCATGGAACAGCCTTTTGCAATTCGCTTGTGTCCTGAATTTGTTGAAATGATCATAAGACTTAATACTTGAGAAGATTGAAGTTAGATGAGTTTTTGAAATATCAAATGAAGAAATTATTCTTCTTAAACCAATTACCAAACTAAAACCTTTCCCATCATTGTGGAGTCGACCCATGTATTCGTCCCCTCCACTCTGTTTTATTGTAGGTCCTATATCTCCTGATGTTGGAAAAAAAATAAAAGAAGGAATTATTCTTGTGACCAAGAGAATAAGAGGAATTGTGATGTAGGGAGGAGGGAAAAAGTAGAGAGAAGAGCTATGGAGGAGTAAAGACAAGAATAAAACTAGAGGGGTAAAGACAAGAAGGAGAAGACACCAAGGAAGAGAGGAAAAATGAAGTCATAATTGCTCAATTGCAATCAATTTCTCAAACATTTGTTTATCAATCAATCCTCAATTCTATCATCCATATAATAGAAATAGGATTCTTATATAGATAATTCAAATCCTAAACTAAGTTGTAAAGAAATATAATTTCCTAACTAAATATGACTTAAATTCCTAAAAGAAAAGAAAATCTTAATCAAATAAAAATAAATCAAAGAAAATAAAATCTTAGTCAAATAAAATCAAGTTAAATAAAATCGCAATCTTTCAAATAAAATAAAATCAAAAGGAATTAAAGTAAATCTTTTCTAATTTGGTATAGTTTAAATATCCGCATCAATTCTCCCCGAGTGGCTGGAATTCAACCCCGTCAATTAAAACTTCTGTATTAAACTTTCTAACCGCAAGCCGAGCTGCAGTGCAAGGGGCTTCCAACGTTGATAGACACGTGAGAGGGGAGCCGAAATTGGACCAAGCTACCAATGTCGTTTGAAGGAACATAGACGTTTGGTCCAGAGACGTGTAATCAAAAATGGTTTTTTTTTGTTTTTTTTCTTTTTTGTCCTTTTTTGTTCTCTCTCTTTTCTTTTTTTTTTTCTTGTTTTTTGCTCCTTTTTTTTCTGCCTTGCCTTGTGGTGTGCTTCTCTTTTCTTTTTCTTTTTTTTTCTTTTGTTTTTTTTTTTTTTGGTTTTTGTTTTTTTTTTTATATCGGGGGCTTCAAGCCCATGGACATGGAGAAAGAGAAGGGACATAGATGATTAGCGCACGCCCTCTCTTTTAGGCGGCGACGGCGGCACTTGCTTGGTCCGATAATGATGACGGCGACGGCAACGACGATGGCAATGGCCATGATGGCTACGAGACGGCAATGAAGGCGACGATGGGTGCAGACGAATGAGATGAAGATGAGGACGAAGGAGATGAGGTGCAGTGGGGCAAAACTGTTTGTGCTGGTGTGGTGGTGGGAGACACGGGGACGTGACTATTGTCGAAGGTAATGACAGGGTGGAAGGCCAGGGACCAGAGGAGTTGGCGATAACACTAATGGTATGTGGTGTACGGAATTAGTTTCTGATACCAATTTGATGTAGGGAGGAAAAAAGTAGAGAGAAGAGCAATAGAGTGGTAGAGACAGGAAAGATATCAAACCAAGGGGGAGGGGTAGAGACAATAAGGAGAAAATACCTAAGGAGAGAGAGAAAAGGAAGTCACAATTGCTCAATTGTAATCAATTTCTCAAACATTCATTCATCAATCAATTATCAATTCTATCATCCATATAATAGAAGTAGGATTCTTATATAGAGAACCCGAATCCTAGATTAAGTTGAAAGGAAATATAAATTCCTAACTAAATATGACTTAAATTCCTAAAAAAAAAAAATCTTAATCAAATAAAAGCAAATTAAAGAAAAGAAAATTTTAATCAAATAAAATCAAATTAAATAAAATCGCAACATAATAAATTCAAATAAAATAAAATCAAAGAAAATTAAAGTAAATGTTTTCTAATTTGGTATAGTTTAGATGTCTACATCAAATTGTTCTTGTCATTTGTGACAAAATCAACAATTAAAAAAAAAAAAGCCAAATAAGGTGGTGCTTTGCAGTATAAATGGTCAAGATGGTCCTTGATGTTCACCTTTGAGTAGTGTTGTTGTCGTCAAAGCAATAGTTGTAACTTGCGAATTCCCATGTTTTGGCTACTATATATTTTTCTCACTTTTATTTGGTTCCTTCATCTTTTGTTGACAATCTGAAAACGTCCATTTTTTAATAGGTTTTAATCTGTAAATACTCGTGCCATTGCATGCACTCTGTTTAAAAAAAGTACTATTTCCTGGAGTATCACGGATTGCATATTTTCCTCGTGCCATTGCATGACCCAAACTTCTCTTTCGATTGGAATTCAATTATCGACAGATTTTTATCTTCCAGTTGAACCTCATTTCAATAATTCTTTTAATTACTTTGATAGCTGCAATTGCTATGGCTTCCAAATCGAAAGGGTGTCTCAATGTTTAGGCCAAAGTTTGAATGGAAGGATTGAGTATTTAGGGGGAAGTTGCATTTCTTTTGACCTATTTGCCCTTGAGCATACACTTCTATTATTTAATATCCAAGGAAGCTGCTTGGGTAGGTTTGGAAAAGCAATAGGTCCTTTGTGCTTTGTCACTGATACGTCCTGGACCCAAGTTTCGAACAAATTTGGGTCAAGTCGTTCGTCTGAGTCCGACTCCATCCCTTGAGTTTGAATCCTACATAACACAACTGCGAAAAAAAATGTCAAGTGACGGCGGAAAGTTGTCTCACCAAAAACACTCCGACGATCAAGTCGGTAAACGGCCTTCGAAGTAAGGAGGATGCAATGAGGTGCAATATGAATGCTAAAAGTGTTTGTTTCGTGGGGATATTCTCGTAAGTTGAGAGGCTTGGGTTACTCATGACCAGTAAAATCTCTTAGTATTGTATTCGTTGGGAACGTAGTAGCAGAGAGAGAGGGCGCTAGGATGCTAAAAGCGTGAGAGCTTTTGTAAGAGAAGACTTTTTGCAGGCCAGTGAAAACGTGCCTTGAAGTATGAACTCCATGGCCTTTTATAGTCGTCATGTTGGGCTGCCTTCTTTGTGCAAAAGGGCTTGAGACTCGCGCTCTGTTGGAACCGTTGCCTTTTCTGGCGTGCTGCCTTTATTGCTGTAACAGTCGTTGGATTGATTGGTTTCCTTCTGCGTTCTATAACTGTTAGGGTTTCCAGCAGATAGGGAAAGAATTCCGGCACCTTCCTTCAGAAATGCTCATTGATTCTAAGAGCAACCGTTACAATGGAGATTGTCTTCTGTGAAGAGCGCGAAATCAGGGAAGAAAACCATTATTGTACGAGGACGGACGCATGGGCCAATCTAGGCTTGAGCCGCGTGAGGCTTGATTTTCAGCCGGTCAACTGGTCATACTTCCGGTCAATGGAAGTATTGACAGTCTTGCATGCTTCCTGTCAACGGAAGCGTTGACCGTCTTGGGCCCAAGTGGGCTGTCCTGCTTTTGGGCTTTGATTAGCTCATTAGCCTTTCGTCTGGTCAACGGCTAGCGTTGACCATCCAGGTTCAAATGGGCCGTTGTGAATCTGGCCCATTCCTTCTTCTTGGGCCATTATTGACGTATCCTTCAGTCACTAATGCAAAGAGGAAAATATTATTTACCAAGGTTATGTTTGGAACAAAGAAAATATAAATGAAAGGAAAATAGTTGGGAAAAAAAGGGGAAAAAAATGAAAACAAAATATTCTTTCTTTTATTTGGATGTTATTAAAATTCATATGGGAAATAAGTATTTTTGTTGGTTGGTCATCAAAGAACAATTGATGAGAAGAAAAATGCATGCCTCTAATATGGAAAATCGATTTTTTTTTCTTTCCATTTTTTGATTTTTCACTTTATTTTTAATGGAAAATGATTTTTTAATAAACCATTAATATTTTTACACACATTTTCTCTGCTATTAAAAAAAAAAACTTTCTATCCAATCCAAACTCCTAAAAAACATTTTCTTTCAATTTTTTTTCTTTCCTTATTTTTTTATCCAAATATACATTGAAGATATTTTTGGAAATAGGACTACTTTCTCTTCTCATAGACCTTTAACCTTTTCCGTTCTTGCATGATAGACAAGGACTTCTTTTCTAGTAAGTGTCCAAAGGTCACTATTGATTATTTAAAAAAAAAAAAAACATTGGTTATTATGAAATAAACTGAAAAGTAGAACTTACATAGTTTCCCCCCAAGATGTGAAAACTTCCAAACTCCTATGTCAAGACCTCTTTCTCCATTTATGTATTAGAGTTGTTGCAAATTGAGGAGAGCTCCATCTCTTGGCATGTTCTCTCTATTTCGACCGTTTATTTTCAAATGAATGGTTGTAAATTAATCATTTTAAAATAATTAATTTTAACTTATTTTTTATTTTTATTTTTATTTTTATTTTTTGTAATATTTGAATTGTAACGATCCATTCTAAAATATGTGATTGTGATTAGAAGAACGGCTATCCATCTCTATGACATACGGAGCCCCCCTGAATCCAGTTATTAACACCAATTTTAAATTCATGTTGCATAGCAAGTGGCAGAATGACTTGTATAATGTGTATCTCCTAGCAATTATTGGCCATCTTTTTTCCTTAAAACCATGTTTGATAGGATAAAATAGAAATTTTATTTTTACCTTATTTCGAGTGTAATTATTATTTTACTATTTGGTTCTAAAAAAAAGAAATTGTTATTTTTTCAAAACAATGAATAAAAAAAGCCTCCACCATTGATTTTTTTATTCCTGTTTATTTAGGAATAACTATTCCAGTATATTTTTCCTATTTATCCTTATCCCAAACTATACCTAATCAAAATCGGATTCAAGTTGGGCATGGGCCAATTTAGATGAAAATTTATGACTGCTGAGTCAAATTGGAATGGAGACAACCTGGTGGTCATGCAGACCAAAAGTCATAACCTTGCCTATTCATAATCCAACCTGATAGGTTCGGGCTGTTCATAAAAGTCTAGTGGATCACAAAATATCGGTGTAGTGCAATGACATTTGAGTTTAAACTGCGCAGATGTTTCCAATTGTTGGGGATCGATACAAGTGCAAAGACTGTGTGGAGGCCATCGGATTTGACCTTTGTGGAGACTGTTACAATACACAGTCCAAGCTTCCAGGCCGATTCAACCAGCAGCATACTCCCGACCACAGGCTTGAGCTTATAAAGCTGTCTGATTTCACACATAATTTAATGTTGGGAATTGTCAGACACCTAGAAGATGGGTCCCCATTTCCCCTTCAGTACGCTTTTGAAGATTCCGAAGATGGCTCTGCTGCTTTAGAATTGAGTGTTGCTCAGCAGAGCAGCGATGACAGTGCAGTCGCTCCTGTTAGCCGTGACACTGGTAATGATGAGGATCAAAGCAACGAGCCTTCTAGCATTTGAAATCTGCAGGCAACTTCTCTGCGGCTGTTGGGGAATTCCTCCAAGGATGCAGGACAGAAAGATATGGTAAGGAGCATTTTCTCCTGTGTTGCACTGTTTTTAATTTTTTGTACGTACGTATGTATGTATGTATGTAATAATTTTGATCTAGTTTCACTGTCTCAGAATGGGTAAAGATGGTCTAGTGTGTTTCCTGGTGGAGTTTTACTGGGACACGGTAATCTTAGGGAATTATTATTGTTTGTCCCAAAAAAAATACTTTGTCGAAATATTATATCACAAGTTGTGCTGTGTCACAGTGCATATGAGTCAATGTGTCAACAAATCATGATGCGGGTGCTTTGTGTAGGATGACAAGAACTAGAGGAGTGCTGGTTTAGCAGTTCCGGTTTTGATATGGCAGCACGGGTGACAATGCTGTGCGTGGGCTATGACACTGCCGACATGGTAAATGAGCCTGTCTGTGTCAAACGATGTCTTTCTAGACAACGAATAGGCTGAATTGTGTTGTAGGTGGGAACATTAGATGGCAACAGAGTCAGATCTGAACGCCTAATTGGTTAACAGAATATGCTACCGTGATAGTTTTTTTTTTTATT
>JAOVVI020001690.1:0-23346 GCA_028571085.2 Nepenthes alata
CTGAAGTACCTCCAATTGTGCCAAATATTGAAACTTTACCCACTCTTACACAATTCGAACCTTATAATATTTTAGGAATATTATATTATATTTTATTATTTTCTTATTTTGAGTTATTATTAATTAGAAAATTTTATTTATTTTCTAATTAACCTTGAAATATAATATTTCTATATAAAGGTTATAACTCTATTATTAGAGGATTCATTGATGAAATTGAATTAATATTAAAAGCTGTGATTGTCCTTCCTTCTCTGGTGATATCTGTTTCTCTTCTCTCTGTTCCATTCTCCTGTTTCTTCCCCTTTCCCCAACCATTTCTTCTTCCCTAACCTTATTTTCCTTTCTCTGCATCACAAAGCTAATTTGTTCTAGTTCGATTTAACATCCCATGTAAGGACTTTGTCTAATTATTTGACTTGGCCCTGAATTTCTGCACTAAACCCATATGTTTATCAGCCCCCACCTAGGCAAACACTAGGTCCAGGAACCTGAACTTGAAACTTGTGCACCATGAGAACTCACGAGACGAGAGGGCCCTTCAAATATCTCCTAGGAGTACTCCTCTTACTCTTATGCTTGTGACTTATCCAAATTGGAAAAGGCGGCTGTGGGGAGAAAATAGGGAAGATATACTGTGGTTGTGACTCGTTGGGTTTGTTGGTCGATGTGCATGGAATATGGTTGTGATAGCTTGTTACTGGTCTCATAGCAACGGATTTGACGGCACCAAAGCCACCCCAGCCAAGAACCCGAAGAAGCTCCCGTTCAGTACAAGTCTCTCGGAAATACCGTGACTACGTATAGTTATTTTTTGTGTCATCATACTAGTATATAGCTATATATAGTTACTGCCATATTAATTGGTATATAGTTGGTTATAGGAGCATATGGGCTGTTAGCCCTCATACCATTGTTCTTATTCTGTTATAGACATTCACACGTGCCATTCTGTTTTCCTTATTCATGCCATGTACTCAGAATATAGAGGCCCGGAACTAATGACAGAAGTAGACTAATTACTACTCTATTCTACTTTCTTTTCTCTGCCTCCTCTGTCTTCGTCTAATCCTCCTTTCCCCGAGTATCTCCCCTTCTCTTCTTGTCTTCCCCTCTCGTCTTCTCTCTCACCCAGAACTTTTCCTCCCTTGTCCTTCCTTGCAGACGACAACGCTGACGGCCCGAACGCATCATAGCTTGTGCAATCAGTGGAGGGATGACTGTGTTGAACAACTAAGGATAGTTCCTTTTTGGGAGTCAGCAGGGAGGTTTTTGGAGATAAGTTTCCAAAGAGATAGTGAATGCTTGCTCGAGGATCACTTCCTGATCATTTCTTTCGGTGATGCTGAGGACATTGTATCTGGTGGTGCAGATGCCCGAAATGAGTTAACGATGTGAGTATTCCTTCAAAAGAGAACATGTCTTGCTAATGAGGGTGAGAAATATCGTGGTCAACAAGGTTAGCGAACAACAAATATGAAGATCATGAGTCTAGAAGCTGTGGACTGGGCTTAGAGAACATTGTTGCGGAATCAAGATGCTTAATGATATCTTGCAGAAGAGAGGATGAAGGCCTTTCTTCTTTTTTGATCTGATCCCTTTTTTCTGTGGCCAAGGCTCCTTTTATAGTTCAAGGAAAGAGGGGCTATGACCAATGATCCTCTAGTGATCTGGCAATGGCTTGTTGACCGTATTGGATATACGGAAACTCAGCATTTGAACGCCGGTCGATGCTTTTACCCTTCTTTGACAGATGGACAAACTCCACATTTCCTTGATGCAAATCCACTTTTTACCTATGGGAAACTAGTCATACCAGTATCCATTCCATTCACCATTCTGATCACAGTTGCCACCATGCCCCTTTTTGAGCGTGCAATTTGTCTTTCCTTCATATGGAAGCAATTCAGTGATTTCAAGATCTTTTGACAGTCATTGGGATACGCCTTAATTGCTGGGTGGTTGTTATTTCTTGTTTGGGTTCAATCAAGCTGGGATGGTATTGAGGCTGGATGATTGATATGGGGGCTGAACGGCTAACCCTCAAGCTCGACCAAGTGGGTATGTGGCTCGGGCTGCTCTAGTGCTTAGTCATTATAGGTCTAGGAATTTTGATGACATGGATTTTGGTTGATCTTCATGTCGGAAAGTCTAGCCTGCTGTGAGGTCGACTTAGTTCAAAACTCTGTCAATCTGGAGCTCAACTGGCTTTTTGTGCCATCTGGCCAATCTAGCCTAGAAGTCAGGCAGCCAGATTCAGATCTTTGCAGATCTATGGTCCCACCTGACTTGCCCTGGGTAGGGTATTTTGGTGAACCTGTTTAATTTGGACCCCATCACGGGGCCACCATCATTTGTAAGCCAAAGCACGACTTGGAAGCTTGCAGTGTTTGCTTAGTCGATAGTCTTCAATTTTTCTGAACCTTATTAGGCCTTCAATCCAGTCTTGCCTTCATTTGCCAGGTGACTTCTTCTTAACCTCTTTTTAGGGTTGCTTTAATATCTTGTGACTGGGTGATTTGACTTTAATGCTTGATACTAAGTGCTTGATCGAGGAACAATCCCTGTCCCTTTCTTCTGATGACATTGAGGATGATGTGGCTTGTGGCATAGACACCTGAGGCGAGTTAATGATGTGAGTATTCCTGTAAAATAAAACATGTCTTGCTAGCAATGGTGAGAAACACTGTGGTCAGCAAGGTCAACTAGCAATGACTATTAAGACGGGCAGGACAAACTACTCAAAGATTTCTTTCAAAAGGATTAAGGTCTTTCTTCTTTTCTGATCAAATCCATGTTTCTGGTGGCCAAGGCTCCTTTTATAGCATGAGGATGAAGGAGAGGAGCTGTGGCCGATTGTCCTCCGGTGAGCTGGCAATTGTGTGCTTAAACATCTGCTAGTCCATGCTTCTCCCTTGAGTAGATGACTGGCCAAAACTCACCTTTCCTTTATGTGACATTACCTTTTACTTTTGGAAACAGTCATGTTAGTACCTATCCCTTTCACCATTTCTGCCACCGTTACAGCAGTCTCTTTTTCAGATATGATATGTCTTTCCTTTATGGAGAAGCATTCCAGCTTTGTGAAGATCATCTTATTGTCATTAGGATATGTCTAATCATTGGGTGGTCTTTTAGTTCTCATAGAAACTCGCTATTTATGTCAGGCACTCAATTGAGCTGAATGAGGATTTGCTAGGATGTCTTGGAGGATGGATTACTTCATCTAGGGGCCGGTGGCTTGTCCTAAAGCTCGGCGACTATGTCTGGGGGCCGATCTTGTTCTTGGCTGGTCTTGGTCTTGGAATTTAGACAACCTGGAACTATGTTTGGCCTCTTGCTGTCTGCCTTTCTGGCAAAGGTAGTAATAAACTCTCCGCTTTCTGCTCAGCTGACCTGGTCTGGAACATTGTTGATCTGGAGCTCAGATGACTTTTTCTGCCCCCCGGATGATCAGTTTGGAACTCGAGAACCTTGGTTTGGAGCATTGTCGATTTATGGCCCAGCTGGACTTGCCCCGATAGGATTTTTGGTGTACCTGTTTAGTTTGGACACTATTACTTTTAAACATGGTCATGCAAGGATTTAATTCCTTTCTTGTAGATTCAACTTCTTTGTTGATGCCTTCATAATCGCTTGAAAGTGCTTCCGAAATGATGCAAATTCTCAACTAGTTACCTTTGTGAGACATAAGACTGTAAGACAGTGTCAATCATAGCATTTTTCAGCTTCTTAAGATCTCTGGCATCAATTGTTGAAGTCGTCATTGCTGAAATTTGATGCACAAAGTGAAATTATAAGTCCATTATGTTAGTCTTAGAAAATAAATTACATATTGCACAAATTGAAATTAAATATCCCTTATGTAAGTCGTGGAAAATAACTTGCAATTATACATTAATAATGCACTCAAACCTTAAATTGCCCAATGCAGCAGAACCCTAAGTAGCAATATATTGTGCAGCTGTTCACAACATGAGATATGTATATATTTATAAATGTATGTATTTATATATATATGTGTATGTATATATATACACACACACAAACATGAGACAAAACCCTGAAGAATAAGACCCTAGACCCAAATGCCTGAATTGAGTCATGTCCAAAAATGGTCCGGTTTGCAAAAGATAAACGAAGATATTTTGTTTCTATGCTTGAAATACACTTCAATACCCCTGTAAAATATACTAATTTAATGCCTTTTCATAACCTGAGAGGAGAAAAATAGAGCAAATCAAAGCTTGTTGGCTGAGGAAAAGTGGATAATGAAGAGAAATTGTTCAAGAAATTATGGATGCCTTTTGCTTCATGATGAGACAAAGGATCTTCTAACATTGTGTTAAGAGTTCTTAAAGCTGGGTTTTAGAGTGTGTACTGATTGATTGAATTGTTGCTCCAATTATGCAAGACAAAGGACGTGGTGGCCAATGTATCTGTTTTCTGGCAACAACTGCCAGCTCATTATTCTTGGTCATGGTAGTGGGTTGTAGTGAAGTAGGCCGGAGCTTATATTTATTACCACACTGTAGTTGCATACTTCTAAGCTCATGGTATTTGAAACATAGGGGCTGTTTTAATTCAGGCATAAAATGAAAAAGAAATGCTGATTTTTTAATATCAATGTAGGGCTAGGAAAAAGAAAAGTGATGTAGGACAAACTTTTTTTTGGGGGGGGGGGAAGTGATGTAGGACAACATAGGTTGATAAAAACTAGTAATTTATGAGGGTTGTCTGGGGTTTAAGATATGAAAAAAGGTTTGACATTTTGGTTTGAGGCTATGGAGTCAGAGAAGTGAATGGATAAAAGTGATCACCTGGATCACACCAATGCACTAGATGCATCCCACAACACTGCAGAAAGTAAGTTCTATCAATAAGCAACGAAATAAGACTTAATCATGAATGAATATATTACAACTCCTCATATAGGCTGAGAACTTTCAAAGCAAGGAAATACATTAGGAAACCTAAATATACAATAAGATAGTGATTAGCTCCTAGAACTGGGCTGGGAATTGGAATTTTTTGTTCGAATTGCAATTCCACACTCTAATTCCTTGTAATTGTGAACCTTTTGAAAATGACTTTTATGATTTCCAAGGCTGGAGGCAAGGACTTTCAATTCTGCGACTTAAAATTGAACCTGCTCCTCCAAAGATACTAAACATGAAAGTACGAACCTGGAGAATTGACCCTGTGGCAAGTCACTTCTCATCATCTCAAGTCTCTTGCAAATGCAATGCATAATTTCTTTAAAGAAGGGGTGGTTTTCTTGTGTTTTCATCTCTTCATGACTGTTCATGTTTTCATGCAGAACAAGCTATTGTATATCAGGGTGGATATGGAGAAGATTTGAGCGGAAATGTGAATGAGTTTCAGAGGTAGGGTAAAAATTTGATTCTGGAGTAAATTTGAAGAATTAATTTTGCTGGCTGTTCCCATCATTTGGGCCTTGGTTATAATTATCTGGGTAATTATCTAGTCCTTAATCTGTTCTTTTTTTTTTTTTTGGGGTTAGTAATATCTTTTCTATTTTAACCTATCTATTCCTTGCCATAAAAGAGTTGCTGCCACTTGTATTGATGGCCAATCTTGGTGGCTCATATTATTATTGTACTCACATAGCCTGAGGCTGCTCCTACTAAAAAAAGGGTTTTTTTTGGGGGGGCATTGTGCCTAGTAACTTCTGAGTAGATATACTAAGAATTAGAGATGTGGGAAGTACAGAGGAAAAAGAAGAATTGGGGTCCACATTCATAATATGGTGTCACTTTATCAAGTACGTTCTATGCCTCTCTTTGTATCTTATTTTTTATTCCTGGTTAAGTAAATCTCTCTTTCTATCTACATTATGGATTTCCCATCTTCATATTATACTTCCATCTGCAATCTCTTTCTTTCTCCCCTTTTGTTCCCTCTCTTTATTTTGTTGTTTAGAGGGGGATGTCCACATTCTAATTGTTGCAGTGAGATAATGGAAGTAGCACAAATCCACTGTTTATACTATATTGTGGAAGTGAATTGGAGTTATCTTCTTTAGTATTCCTTCTAAATTGAATGTGGATCTGAGACTTAAATTAACTTGTTGCATAGTGATATATTTAACAATGATGATAGAAGTGTAAATATTGTGGTCAACTGGTTCTGTTGCTTTATTGTATTCTTTTCTAGGCACCGAGGTACCTGATATATATGATGCTAAATATAATTCTATGTATATGGCATGCATATAGAGTAGCTTTCTGAAGAGATGTATTGCTTTTTAAAAATGTGTTGGAACACCAAGGTGGCTGTCTGATTATTTTATTGTAAACATATTAGATGAGGTTTTGATACAAGGATTTATTTATTTTTTGAATTCTGTGCAGGCAAATATTAGATGAGGTAGAGATACGCGAGTTGCTGATTGATCACGTTGGTCAAATCTTCTGCTGGGGAAGTCGTCCAGCACGTACGTGGAAGATTCATTCAGTTGAGGACTGTAATGTTTACGTTGGAAACTTAGATACTTTTATAGAGGAAAGGGAAATCATAAGGGAAAGAGTTCCTTATGTTGGTGGCAATATAGATGGCAAGGATAGTGGGCCTGAACTTGGTATCTGGGAACTGGATCTAACGGCTCAATTTCCTATTCTTTTCATACCAGAAAAGGAAACAAGGTTGAAAGTTCCACACTCTGAAGCTATTGAGAAGTGCTCAGGTCGGCATTTAGTGATTGTAGTAAATTTTCTACATTGGACTGTTAAGCATGCTTGTTTCTACTTGCTCTTGGAAATGAACCCTGTGTCTGATAATTGTTTTCACAGCTATCATTACTTACTCTTTCTTATGCTACTTTTTGATAATTTATCGTCCTAATCATTCGTTGAGATCTCTTATAAAGCAGCGAGGATTTTTTATTGACGTATTCTTTTACTAAACCACAGGCTGTGAAGGACGTGGGGATACTCTTTGTCCTACATGCAATGCAGATCAAGAGCTTGGATTTTACAAGGAAAATCAGATGTCTCAATGTCCTGCTTGTTATGGAAGGGGGTTAGTTTCTCACAGGGATGGATCTGACACAATGTGAGGTTTTATTATCTCTTGTATATCTCACTCATCCATAATGAGGTTCAGCATTTATCTGCCCACATATGCTCACTTAATGGTTCGAATCCACAGATGTTCCAAATGCAATGGCAAGGGAAAAATTCCATGTGCAACTTGTGGATCTCGTGGGCTGGTTAAATGCGAGATGTGTCATGGAAATGGGTCTCTTTTGGCACGAAATGTCGCCATTGTCAGATGGTACGTCATTTCTATAGATATGTGAAACATAAATTCCATCAATATGCAACACTTGATACCTTTTTGCATAATAAACAACCTGCAAATTACATATAGCTGTCTATTTTGTTGGGAAATGACGGTGCATCATTAAGTGAAATAATAGTGACTTAGTACAGATAAACATAAACTGTAGAAAACAGAGACTAGGACCCAAGGAAACTTTTGAACTCAGATCCTCAAAATGGCCTCCTTCAAGAGGGACGAAGAATTCATGGATAAAGGGGTACTGTCCCAGTTCTCTTAGCCCATTGAGTGAGTGAATGTGCTGCCAGCCTGCCACCTTGAAGTTTCTTTTGGTGAACTGATGTATAAGCTCTGGAAAGTAGACTTTAAGGCACAAAGCAGTTGTAGCCTTGTGGGATATCTGTGACTTTCCATGAAAACTCCTCATCGTTGTTAACATTGCCAGTCACAACTTAGTGTCACTGAAGATGATCACATTGTCTGCAACAAATGAGGAAGCTAATTGTAGAACATGGAGATTTGCTTCATTGAATAAATTGTCTGGATTGTCCGTGCTGCTGCCTGCTAGAAGCCACCATGATAAGGTCTCTCAAACCATTCCATATAATTGCTGCTTGATAGCCTGAGTTTTCATCTGTTGAAGCAGCAATGGAAAGCGAGTGAAAACCAAGCATGTGCAGCTGGTTTAATAAAAGAAACTTGAAATCAGAAGTTAAAAAAATGAAAAGAGAACTGTAGTAATCAGAAAGAATGTGGAAGTTCAGAACGGTAAGTGTTTGGACCAAAAATGCTCTGCAGCAGTCTTTGCATTTATCTGTCATAATGATCAATACAATGTGGCTAGGAGATATATAACTTTCTAGGATAATTTACAGCCCCATACATCTCGTATGTGTCAATTAGTTTGACCCACATATTTATGAGTGTTGGGTATAGCATCTGTTGGGCTAGCTTAATCCATCTGCTCAGTGAGCCAATAGTTGGTTTGCCTAGGATAGCAAGAAATAAGCAAGTGGCATTCAGCTCATTAGGTCCAAGTCTAGAGAATATGACATTCGGTTGTGACCTAGCTTTATCCAGAATAAGTCAAGATCTAGCAGATAGTTATTAAGTGAAATATAACTTGGTCTGAGTTAGATGCTTGAATGGCAGTATGTCCCGGTGTCCAATCAAGTGGTTTGTGGGCTCTGCGGTAAGCCTAGGCAAAGGTTTGTGGATTGATAAACATTAACTGCCTACTTTTAGTTCAATCATTAGGTGTCAATAGCCTCTAGTTTACCCTACAATTGGAATGTGCACAATAGTGGTTGAACTAATTAGCTTCAAACTGGCCCGATTACCCTGATCTTGGTCGATTATTCTTTTTCAAGAAATCATAGGCAACTGGCGTTGTGGCTATAAATATGCGTATTTTTCCCTAAAAAGGATGATTGAATTCGGAAAACAAGAAAAACAAAGCATAACCCTCTAAATTACTTATTCTTTTGGTATCCTGTAGAGCCAAACTTTCCATTTTCACTTTCTCATTCCCTCAAATCTCTCCCATACTTATGTTATTGGGAATCAAAATGATTTGAGCGTCGAAGGATATTTTGGAGAATGAGTCCCAATTCTTTTTTAGTTTTTGTTTTTAGTTGTGGTGTGTAAGATCCAAATTGAACGGTTTGAAAAATAAATTTGAATTTCTTCAAAATCCAGATTCCAAGAATACATTAGTGGCGCAGTCTGTTGGAAACAAGTCAAGCAACTTATTTCTACTTAAATAAAATTGCACCCACAAAGATACATAAACCGACAATTTTCAACAATTTGATCATCATGGTAAATACAAGAGTGCATGGATAGTGGAGTCAATTGTCGAAGGATGTCCCTTCTTATAATGTCTTCCATTAAGAAGTCAGCCAAGGAAGTGTCACTCATTAGCTGTTCCATACATTGGATGCATGGGTATTCAAATTTAAGACATGTCGAGGATGCTAAAGTCCCTTTGGAACAGATTTGAAGACCAATCCTGTCGGATTAAGGTCCTTCCCCCACAAGTTTTGACCTCAAAAAGGAGGTCAAAAGGTAAAAAAGCCAGCTTTAGGAGGAGCCACTCTCGGCAAAAGTCATCCGTGGTCCCCAAAGTGTAATACCAATTTATTTCCTCCCAGCCTAGAGCAACGGAATCCCTGGTACACTTAGTCTTGGGAGTTATCCCAACCGAGAGAAAGGGTCATGCAGCAGTATGTTTCGATCCCTTTGACTTGGCAAATACTAGGCATATTTGCCAATCAATTAAAGTTAAAAACTTTCTTCAAAGCTAAGTGAATTGCCTCCACAGCTGAGGTGGAGGAATGCATTAAAAGGATAGAGCAACAGGTCTTCTAAGAAGGCTCTGCTGGTCAAATGACCTGGCTGGGCCGTAACCTGTTTACCTCCGAGATAAAGAGTCACACGCTCCCGTATAAGTTTAAAATGACAATAGTGGAGCTGTATGGTGGAAGTGCCAATCCGATGGATCATCTAGACCAAAAAGCAAATCAGTGTTCTGTACTTTGCCGCGTCAGAAAGCAAATTGCCTTCTTCTTTGGCCAATCTGATGATTTGAGTCTTGGGTTCATTAGTTGGTTGGCACCCCAAAAACCAGAATCTAATAAGATGTTCAATGCATACTTTCTCTGATAGATATGAATGCCAAGAGGATTTCTAGCAACCTCTATATTAAGGAAATATTTAAGTGAACCAAGATCTTTGATTTTGAACTTTATATCCAAAAGGATATTTGATTCCGAGACTGAAGTTGTATCATCAGAAGCAATGATGATGTCATCAAAATAGACTAATAAAGTAATGAAATGTTTGATAACTTGATGAATAATCCGTAATCTGCATTTGATAAATGACTTCCAAATTCAAGAAAGGAAGATGAAAACATTGTATGACATTGTCTTGTGTCCTGTTTAAGACTATGTAGACTTGTCTTCAGTTTTCACACTTAGTTGGAATGATAAATATAATTCCATTGTGGTAATTTCATATCAACTGTAATCTGCATAGACTGATAAACTAATAAAGTAATGATAAAGTAATGAAGTGTTTGATAACTTGATGAATAAGCTGTAATCTGCATTTGATAGATGACATGCATATTCAAGGAACAAGATGAGAACTTTGTATAACATTGTCTTGTGTCTTGTTTAAGCCTCTATAGACATTTCTTCAATTTTCACACTAGTTGGAATGATAAACATAATTCTGTTGTGGTAATTTCATGTAAACTTCCTTTTCTAAATCACCATGGATGAAAGAATTGTTTACATCAAGATGAAACAATTCCCACCCTTTGATTGCAGAAATAGCCAGAAAAAGTCTCCTAGTATGTAGCAACTGGGGAGGAAATGTAATGATAATATATTCCTTCTTGTTGATTATATCACTTTGTTACTAAACGAGCCTTATACCTCTCTATATAGCCTTTTGAGTTTCACTTTATTCTGTACACCTATTTTGTGCCAATAGCCTTTTTTCCTAATAGGTAAACTAGTAATATCCCAGGCATTATTGAGTTCCAAGGCTGCTATTTTAGTGTCCATGGCTTCGCTCCAGTCTTCAGACTTCATGGCATTGTTATGTCAATGGCTCAGTTTGTGTGAGGATGATAGCATAAAAAAATCAATGTTGTGGTGAAAATTTTTCATGAGACATAAATGTGGACAATGGATAAGCTGAAATGGAAGATGTGGTATTGTAACTTGAAATATTATGTAAAGATGATGGTGGCATAATGACCTAGTGGCATAGTTATTGATGTGTACCTGAAAAATCAGTTCGACCTGGATACCTTAATGACCTATTTTTTAGCGAAGCCTTGAACTAATTTTCTGTGCACCATGTAAAAAATCAAAGGTGAAAGGGACCTTGGGAGAATTCTTCTGGGCTACTCCACTAACATTTAAGTTAGTAAAATATTTTAAAATAATAAATGGAATAAATACAAAGTTTTAACATAGCTGGAGTACATAGAGAGAAAATTTACTAGGCCTGGTACATTGATCGTAGAGGTTGAGGCCTATCCAGGCCATGTAGTCCCATGGGAGACGGAAGAATCTTCTCATTCGAGCCATTTGTCCGTTTGAGCCCTCAAGGCCTTAGATTTAGATTTGGATTAAGGCCTGAGGGTTGTGGAAGTGGTTTACTGAGGCTGATATCAGCGGAGCAGCAACGGGGGGCATTAATTCAGGCCCTGGCGCTGCCAACGCTGGTCCCAGTCCAGGTGCTGAGCATGCTTGTAGCAGCTCAGCTATGGGGTGGCTGCGTAGCTAGGCGCAAAGCAGTGCTGGGCATGACAGCCAGCATGCGGTGGTGCCATCTTGTAGGGGAGCTGGAAGTGGACACGGGGAGCTAGGTGCAAGCAGCGCCATCTGGTGCATGCGCTGGAGCCACCAAGTGATGTCAGCCGGCGGAAGGATCTCGAGATTGACAATAGTAGGTGCAAGGGAAGGAGGCGGGTACGAGGTGCCGGAGGCAGCTGGGCCGGGCGTGGTTGGCCTAGGCGCCAACAATCTCTCTCTCCCCTTCTGTAGGTTGGCTCCTCTTATGGCCTTTGCCTTTTTTTAGGCTTGGTCCTTCTGCAGCCTTGGCTCTCCTTTAAATAGATGATATCTGGGGAAGTCTTAACACTGAAGTAAGGAGGAAGTTTTAGTGTTGAAGTAAGGGAGGATTCTTAATGGTGAAGTAGTTTCTTGTTATTGGGCAGACAACGTAATTGGAGCCTTTTGATTGGTCCATCTACACGGAACCTTCTGATTGGTTGGACGATGCAAACGAAAGCCCCTGATTGGCCTATTTATTTTGGGCTCACCTTTAGTCATCAAATCATCCATAGGATTCTTAATCTTTCCCATCTGGGTTATTTATTTTTCCCCTCTAGTTATTCCATTTTTCCCCATCCAGGTCAGTTATCATGGGTCCTCGTTATTGGGACCCAACAGGTATGATGACTGCTTTTGAAGTCTAATAGATCTTCTCATTGTTGGAGGTTCAAAATTTTTTTTTCTCTAAGAGATCAAGATGTTTAGTAATCGGATTATATGGAAGCTGTGGTGTAATTTCTCTTGGTCTGCTGGGTCTGATGCAGGCTCAGACAATATCAGTAGTTTCTGATATAGATTGAGTCAGTAATTGTAAATAAGAAAATGATTTTAAATGGGAAAGGCCTTCCATGGAATGCATCATCCTTCAAAATAGAAGCAGAATGATGTTCCAGACCAGTAATTTGTAGCCTTTCACACCAATGGGTATCCTAATAAGATGCGCTTTCTTGCTCTAGGATTAAATTTCTTTCTGTTGCTTTTAACAAAGAGTTCCAAATACTCCTAAGATGTTGTAGTCTGGCTGAACTTGAAAGAGAATGAAATAGGATGACTGATTTTGTATTCTGGGGAATGTGTTCAAATTATCAAACATGCACTGTCAGGACACAGTCATTCAAATGAGGAGGCAAACCTGGTTGGAATTTTAATGCTCTTATCACATTAAGGATATGTTGATATTTATTTCAACAATGTTGTTTTGTTGTGGGGTTAAACTCAGGTCCATCAACAGATGTAATGATTTTGATTTTTTCCTGAAATTGAGTTTCTAGGAGGTTACAAAAAGATTGAAGGAAAATTCTAGTTTCTGACTTAGTTTTCATGGTTGCTTTAGAAAAAGAAGTCTGTGCTGTTTTGCTGGAGGACATATATCAGAAATCAAACTTTTATTAATAGGTTTTGCACTAGGCAAAAAAAAAAAAAAGTTTCTAAAAGGCAAGTCCAGGAATAGAAGAATGACATAATCTGTGATGCAAAAGCACATTGATAGAGTTATCAATAGATGTTGAAATAGGGCTGAGATCTGTTGTTGCTAATGCTGATGTTGTAGCATCAGTGGATGGAACTCTTACTAACTTAAATTGGTATAGACCATTATGCACTTATCCCATGCCAATCACGCTGAAGGATATAAGATGCTGTATATGACGATTATTTGAGAAGAAGATAAAGCCACTAGGAAGATCCTGAGCCAACTTTCTCGCTGATGGAAGGTTAATTTGAAAGATGGGACACAACATTTTAAGCATATTGGTTCTGTTTAGAAGGATATCTCCTTCGTTAGTTGCTTTAGTGAACTCCCCATTAGGTAATTTTTCCTTGTATGAAACATGAATAGGAGGGAAAGAATATAAAGATGGACAACATATCATGTTACCAGTTGTACATGTATCAATTATCCAAGGAATGTTTTTGTTTCTGGAAGATATCCTTTAAAAAGCAGAGAAACATAAGGAAATTCTAGTCATAGTGGTGGTTGGATCAGACTGTGATAGATTTGTTTGAATGGAATTTACAGATTGGATGTTTTGATACTGAATCAAAGGCATGAGATGTTGAAATTTTTCTTGGGTGATAATTGAGATTTCTCACTGATTTCTGTGACAGCATAGGAATTGATATACTAACCTGGTTTGTTATAAAACTTGTGTCCTGCCGGACATCCATGAAGTTTATAACAACTTTCAACATCATGTCTAGTGATATTGCAGCTTCTGCTGTGAGGTTTGTCAAAATTTGGGTTAGCCATAACCTGAATTTTGCTATATGAACAATAGTCTTTTTGTTTTTGATCATCTGGTTCCCTTGTATCCTTCCTGTGAGGCATATGAATTTCTGTTTGCTACAAGGACAAAAGTGTCATTGGTCCTCAGTTTTGAATATAATTGGTTCCTCTTTTCTTCTTGTTTCACTAATGCATCTACTTAAGTTTATCGTGGGTTTTATTAAGACAATTTGATCATTGATGTCTAAGACTCATAAAGTGCAATCAAGGACTTCATCACATAATTTATTTCTGATTTTATAGGACGGATTTTATAGAATCACATGACAGCTCAGTGTTTTTTCAAAATTTTGCAACTCATCCAACAACCCTATGGTTTTGAGAAATTAGCACTGACAGGATTGTCTCCTTGGGATATCTTATGAATGGATTGCTTCCATTCATAAATTCTTAAAGCATTGTTTTATACATATCTTTGTTCTTGTAAATTATACTAGAAGAAGGGATGAGAAAACCTATTACTTTAGATTAGTTATATTCATATGTATATATAGAGTTATCTACGTATATATGAAATATTAGACTACCTTACAAAGGATTATACCGCATCATATTCTATAATATATTCTAACAGTATATTCTAATAACATATTCTAATGCTGTCCCTTAAGCTAAAGTATAGATATTGATTATGTCTAACTTATTACAAATATATTTAATTTGAGCTCCTGTTAAAAATTTAGTGAAAATGTCTGTAAGTTGGTTTCTGATTCTCACATGATAAATGTGAATTAAATCCTGTTGGAGTTTCTCACAAATAAATGCAATCTATCTCAGTATGCTTGTGGTCTCGTGAAATACTGAATTTGATGTAATATGGATCATTGCTTGATTATCAACTATAATTTAAATGGTTCAGAACTCTTACAACCAAGAGAATCAAAAAACAATCAAAGTCATATTACTTCAAACATAATATTGGTCAATGCACGATATTCTCAATTGACCGAATTGTACTGGTACATATTTAATTTCATAAGTGCATGAGGAGTTGGTATATTTTTTTCAGTAAGTCGGGTATTGTATTCATAGAGAGTTAATTTCTAGGCAAAATTAATTTCGTGACAATTTTATATCCCAAAATAACAAAAGACAATTAAAACGTTAAATTGATGAAAATGAGTGGGTGGTCGTAATAACTGCAGTATAGCCGTTGAGTTACTTAAAATATACTAAAAATTAAATTATGAAAATTTTAAATAGTTGAAAATTAAAACGTTTTTGGTGGTTTTGCTATCCAATAATAATAGAGATTAAAATTCTAAAATTTGTAAATGTAGAAATTATAATTGCAAAAACGTTGGTGGTTTAGCAATCCATGGCTCACAAAAATACATTGACATTAAATAAATTACGAGAAATTAAATGAGAAAAATTTAAAGTCTTAAGAGAGGTTGTAACTTAACTATCCAAGATTTAGAAAATAAAATGATAGTAAATAAAATACAAGAAATTAAAATGCTGAAATATAAAGTTATTGGAGGACTAAAAAGACTAATCGTAATGTATTGATTTCTATGACACATCATAGTATAAAATTCTAGTGCTCTGATATCAATATGAAACTAAACTTACCTACAAAAGTAGGATGTAAATTGAATAGAAATTGATGGAGTTCAGCTGATTTTGAAATAAACTTAATATAAAACTTTAACTTAAAAGCACAAAATAATGAATATTAAATAGAGTTTGCTACACTAAATACTAAATTTTTGGAGTGAATAGCAACACTTCAAACTAAAATCTCTCTCTCTCTCTCTCTCTCTCTCTCCTCCTCTTTGCCAAGGGAGAGTCTCCCTCTCATCTTCCCACCAAATGGCCACCTCCCTTTCTATTTATAGAAGGGGAAGGAAGTGAAATATTAATTTTTATTTTAATATTTTTTTAAATATATATAGAATAATATATATTTATAATTTTATTTAAAATCCAAATAAAATCTACAATTATTTTTTAGACTTTAGAAAAAATGAACATTACTTCCCTGTCTTGTTGTTTGGATTGTCAAAATAAAGGCATCCTTTGGTCCATTTATATGCTTGTATTCTAAAAGTTCCTTTTTTAGAGTTAAATCCTGCATAATAAAAATTTATAATTTAACAATGTAAATTAAATAAAAATAGATAATAATATTATTAATAAATAAATATGAATAAAAATATAATAATTAGTATTCATCATTAATCCACACTTGACTTAGCTGTCATATTTTGATTTTTACTCTTACATGACACAAGGCTACCTTTAATAAATATACAATAGTCAGTGGTAAACATTTGATCAAATGGCGATCCCGCCAAATTAGCATTAAAAAAACCCTTAACCTGAGTATAACTATGATCATTATAAAACAATCTTCATCTAGTTCTATCATTGAGATATCTCATAATATATATTATAACCTCTCATTGAGGAATACGAGGAAAATACAATATTTGGCTCATAACTCTTGCTCAGCAGATGATATCTGGATGAATTACAACGAGATAATTGAGCTTATAGTCTTTGATACCTTTTTAGCTCAACAAAGATGCCTTATCATTTGGTAATGGCACAATTTTGGGATCTATGTGAATATCACAAAGGTTCTAAATCTAACATACCAGTCTCTTGAAGTAAATCCACATTGTACTTTTTTTTTTTACAAAACAAAGATGCTTTGATGGCACCTAGCAACCATAATAGCAAGAACATAGAGCAAACTCCTGATATCTTTGGTCTGAAATTGGCTTTAAAGAAACAATTTTAGATCTGCAATACTATTATTTTCTCTTTCATTAATTACAAAATTATCCACATATACAAGGAAAAGAATACATTCAGTAATAAAATGATGACAGAACATAGGTTGATTGATGCCACAATGAGAATCTATACTCAAACACAATTTCACTAAATCTACTTAACCACGCTTGTAGGGACTATTTTAAACATACACAGACTTCTTCGCTTGACAAAATTAATCCAAGCTTCCCTTAAGCAATAAACTTAGGATGTTGCTACAAATAAACCTCATCTTGAAAATCACCATGTAAGAATGTATCGTTCTAATAATCAGTAAAGGTCAATATAACGAGAAGCTTTATAGAAGTCAATTTGGCGAAAAGAAAAAATGTATTAGTGTGGTCCAACATATATATTTGAGGATATCCTTTAGCTACTAGATGAGTTTTCAACAAACCTAAGGAACCATTTGGATTCACTTTCACTGTGTGAACTCGTTTATAGTCCATAAGTTTATTCTCAAGAGGCAAAGAGATTAGATCCAACGTATTATTATGCTCAGGTGCAACCATCTCTTCCTTCATAGTTGTTTCATAGTTGCCTGTCACTTAGGATGAGATATAGCCTCAGATACCGATTGAGGCACATTAATGGGATCCAATGCAGATAAAAATGTTCACTGGTAAGGTGAATGCCAACATATATTAACGTAGCAAATAAATGATATTGAGCACAACTGTAGGGTCCCTTTTGCAATGCCATTAGGTCTAAATTCATTTCATGATTAGGAAAATTGTATCTATAGAAAGAAGTACAAGCTCTATAGGAACTAACATGAGATCCACTCCGGACGAGGAATGAACCACCCAAAAAGGACTATGAACAAACCTCTGAGTGGCAAGAGGATACATAGGCACAAGTCAAAATGGCGTAGAAGATATAATCTTATGAACAATCCATATAGAAGGATATCATTCTCAAGACGGATGGACTCACTGAAGACATTTTGGAATAAAAAATTTAGACTCATGAAATTTGGCATAAGAGTTCACTAAGAAATGTCCCAACATCGGAGAGAAACATTGCTACCTCTTTTGAGTACTAGTATGTCTAAGAAAAATACATAGCAAAAACTTAAAACCAAGCTTGGTCATTGGAAGCCTAATATGGTGGATATAACATGCATGATTGAAAATATTTTTGGGAAGAAAATGTAATAGCTTTTTAGGAAATAGCACATGATAAGAAATCACTCTCCAAAGAATAGATGATGACATCCAAATAGTAAGATAACAAATTCTCAACACTGTATCGCTTCAAAAAATATTCAGAATTTTTATTTGGAATAAGAAAGCTCTAGCAACTTTCATTAAGTGCATATTTTTCCTTTTTTCCACTCCATTTTGTTGGGATGTGCCACATAAGACTCATGAAGAATCTTATGCTACTATAGGAATGATGAAAAAGAACTGGAAAATACTGACGACCATTACCACTTCGCAAAATATATACAGAAGTAGAAATTTTGGTTCTAATTTTACCATAGAATGCATAAAAAATACAGTATACGTCAGAACAATTTTTTTATGAAGTATAACTAGGTAACCCATAAAATATTATTAATGAAGGTAACAAAGTAACAAAATTCTATTTTGGACGAAACTTGATACGGTCCACGGACATCTGAGTATACTAACTAAAAAGGGGCAAAGATGTATGGATTTACTCTAGGATAATATGACCTATGATGGTATTTGACAAATTAACATGATTCAAAAAACAAATTAGTAATAAAAGTCAAAGTCAGACGTATCATTTTCATACTAGAAAGAGAGGTTACCCATACTACAATGACTGGTAGGTATAAACATTAAGATTGAGTTCTACATCAAACAACTAGAAGCCTCCTGAGTTACGATGGTCCCTAGCAATAACTCTCCTCGTAGTAAGATTCTAAAACTCACAATAACTAAAGAAAAATACTACAAAATAATTATATTGCTGAGTAGACTTACTGACTAATAGCATTTTAAATAGAAAAATTTTCAAGTAATGAACCGACAAGTGACACAAAGTCTGTTAGAAAAGCTGATTGAATGCTCTTAACCTTTGTAAATGAGCCATTGGCCAGCCAAAGTAGTGTTAGGAATAGTTGAGTATAGCCAATAATCAGATAATATATCTCTAAGCTCAGTCGTGTGATTAAAGGAACCTCAGTCATTGATCCAAGTATGAGAGGACATCGAGAGATCGGAGATTTAGTTTTCTGATTGGACAAGAGTAAAACCCTTCCGATTAGATATTCTAGCAGGCTTTCCATGTAACTACTCGTACTTATTGTGTGATGATCAACTCTACCACAATTAAAATAAACCAATCGTCCATTATTGTGCCTTGTATCAAATCACTTGATACAGGTTCAGGATCCATAAGAAATCAACAATTAACAGAGACATTTCAGCAACTGTTACTGGGAGAAAATTCATAAAGAAGCACGGTAGCCTGGCAAAAATAAATCTGCCTCAGTAGATATAGGCACAATAATGAAGAGGACCTGATTGATTCTCTCTTCTGTGATCTGTCTCTTCTCTCTATTTGCTCAGCCAGCTAGCAAAGGGAAATCCAACAAAATCCAATGCCAAAGAAAAGAAGAAAACAGGCTCCTTGCTCGCGACACCACAAGCCTTGCAATAACAGTCGGTGTCTAATGCACAACAAAGAAAAGTCCAAAGATGACCAAGATTAAGGTTGAAATCTGACCATATTCCTTAAAGAATCATGAAATAAGCCATGAAGATGAAAATTTGATTTGAGCGAAAACACGTTAATCTGGAGAGTTGAAGATTTATCTCAAATCCAAAAATTATGGTTCCTGTGGAAGACAAATTGTGGATTTGGTGCACTCTTGCTAGAGAAGAAAGATATTGCTTTGGGGCTTTAATTCATGGGGAAAGGCACACCATTCATCATAAAAAATTTTACTGGCGGTGGCCAGGGTTCGGAAGTAACCCTCTTTGATACCATATAAATAATAAACAAAGAAGAGATGGGAAAACTCTATACTCGAGTTAGTTATATTCACGTGCGTGTGTATATATATATAGGGTTGTTTATATATATTAAAATACTAGATTACCCTTACAAATAAATATACCACTAAATCATATTTCAACATTATATTCTAACAGTTCTAATTCCACCCAAGCCGTGTTTGGATCAGTTGGTTCTCATAAAGTTCCATCTATTAAACCTAGTTGCTGCTTGATCTTCTTATATTTCTAGTCCAAGAGTGGTAATTTGCTGCAGTGAGAGCGTAATTTGTGAATATTATAGCTGGTTCACCATTGATATTTAAGTAACAAGGGTTGTTCGGGTCTTTAGGATTATTGCTGGTCTGGGTTTTTGATCCATTTGGAAAAAAAGGGAATAATCCTGATCATTGTGTGCATTGGACTCAACTTGCTCGAAAGCCATGTATGTCTCCTTCCTCATTTCGTGGACTGAGGATAGAATCTGTCTTCTATGGGGAATTAAGAATTGAGAGTAGGTATAGGAAAAATGAGGTTTGTTGAAGGGGTCAGTGATATTGTGTGAGGAGGAATTATTTGTTTGGTTGTTATTCCTTGCATTCTCCAGGGAAACCCTCTCAGAATACCTTTAACATCTATCCAAGTAAGATATTTTGTCACCATCAGATTGCATCATATAACTCGGATAATTCATGTTGAACAGTAACCCAAATTTGCTGATAAGCCTTGCTTTTTAGTTTTTAATTGGTGAGATACATTATGGGTCATGGAACAAAAGAGCAATCACAATTATAGTGTCGCACAAATAAGGTGTCGCAGATGTTATGTAACATATCATGGACATTGGGGGCGGTTTTGGCAAGGCTCTTTGAATGATTCTAGTTGTTAGGTTTGGATTTATTTGACTTGAGAAACAATAAGAACTTCAGGCCTTTTAATGATTTTCTTCACCGTGAAAATTATACAGTACTATTTGTCATAATGACCTCAATTAGGATTTATATTGTTGAAAAGAAATGTGCTAACATTATATTGCCAAATGCATTCCATGAGCCAAATACAACTTATGATGAAGTCCTTAGGTAATTGACATGCCACCTCTTATGGGAGGATACAATTACATGAAGGATGTATTCCCCCATATGGATGTCTCAAAATCCAATACATATCACCGATACAACCTGAATGTTATTCCTGTTCCATGTCAATGATGCTAAAGATTAAAACACCTTGGTTTCTAATGTTTCTTAGTACTGAATGCTTGTGTAGTTGCTATTAGTTGATTTCTCATGTTCTTTTCTTGTCTTATCTAATTCGGATATTTATGATTTGACCTACTATTAGTGTTGCATAAATGTTACTTGCCCACTAAAAGAAAAGAAAAAGCTTATTTCATGAAGCAATTTGCAGTGGACTTCCTAACCGCTTTTTTTGCTCCTGCAAAGTGCTAGTATGCTCAGCCTAGTCTTTAATCATACCCATTAATGATTCATCCTTTGTGACTGATCCCAATGCTGTTTGGTTATTCTCATTAGTGTACGAGGATTCGCTGCAATTTTTTGATTAAGTTGGGTTATTGTTATATGACAACTAAGTAATCTGAAAAGAAAAAATAAAGTCATTGAAATGTCAATGATGGGAGATTATATGACTATTGGATGTCTTCTGGGCCATTATTTCTTATTCTATCCAAAATCTTCTTTTTGGATGTTAATTTCTTCACAAATGCAAGACCAAATGTATTAATTAAATTTTGCAGTGCAATATTATGTTCAATAGAATGATAGTACGTAAGTAGGGATAAAAATGTGATTTTAGTGTGTATCACTTTGCTCTTGAGTGCTAAGACTGGTGATAGTCCACAAGGAAAAACATTAGTCTGTTCTTGACCATATTACTGTATTCCTAAGATCAGTAACCATTGCAAGGAATTATGGAAGCGCTTCTTTTGTAGGAAGACACTTTCAACTCGGAAAGTCCGGGCAACAAGTGGAGCTGCCTCAGTTCCTGATGAGGTCTTCCACAGAGCCAAAGGAGTTCAATTGTGCAACACTCAAGCTTATCAGTGCACGCCAGCCTTTTTTGCCGATTCCTATTTTCTCAACAAGTTTTCTTCAGAAGTGATTGCAGACAGGGCACCCGTGCCACCAACCGCAAGGGTCATTTGTGAGCGGCATATCATATCTGTTGTGCCTGTCACTCGTGTAACCATGGCTCATCGTGGCCGATCCTTCAGTTTCTATATTATTGGTTTTAGCAAGGAAGTTTATCTAAAGGACTACTATCCTGCTAGGTGTTGCTGGGGCCTGTGCCCATGCTTGGAGTGGCTCAAGTTATAATCAATCAGGAGTGCTATTTTATTTCCAATGTAGTCTACCCTTGATCCGGTAAATTCTTAGCTTTCAAAACAAGAAATCTTTCTTTCGTTTGTAATTTCGTGTATCTTTCCCGTCTTCATGTTTATTCCTGTCCCGGGATTTCTTCTACTACAGCGAGGAGCCATGTTTTGTATGTATTCATCCTTCATTATCTGAATTTCCTTTGTATTTAGCAAAAGAAATGATGAATTTGAGTGGATACTAGAAAAAGGGCAGCATTTGATGGGCAACTTTCATTATCGTTTAGCATGTTCTTGATACTGGTATGGTAAAAGAACATTATGAGCATGAGCTTAATGGGGCAATGCAATTCCTTTTTTTTTTTTAAATTTTGGGGGCTCGGACATGTGGACTTTTTCCGGTCAACAAGAAATTTGGATCTATAGGTTTAGATCTTTCTGCGTGGTAATCTGACTTTCAAGTATCGTTTGATTGAAAAAATTCCCTGAAATCAATTCATAATAAGTCCAATAATATTGTAATTATATGTAATTTGTTTTAATTTTATTAAAGGGGAAGGTTCATCGCTATGGTTGATGATTAAACTTATCGTGAACATAATTTTGTAATAGCCATTAGTACCCATTTAACTGTTTTTAGTTTTTGGAAATCCATTCAAGCTGATTTATTATTTTTTACAATCGTATTATTATCTTATTTGCCAAAAAAAAATCAATTATTATTTTATTATTAATTTAATTTTATGTAAAAAATTAATTTCAATCAATTTGATTGGCTTAATGTATATTTATATTTATATTTATATGTATGGGTGTGTGTGTGCGATACAAAAATTTTTAAAAGTGAAAATGAAATTAAATGTAAATTTGAGAGTATTTTTTGTTTTTTAATGATTTGGGTAAAATATTTTTCAAGGGATAAAACCGTGTTAGATTATAATATACTATGAAAATTTTAAAAATAAGCCTAACAATCAAGCATTAAAATCAAATATAAGAATATTTTGTATGATTTTTTGTAATTAAAAATCCATTGCCACCCTTCCTGCTGAGAGCTTTGTCGATGTCCCATCCCTTCTCTCCCTTGCTCAAGGCGAATGGCACACGAAGAGGTGAACTTAAAGAAGTCCTTAAATATTAGACTCATATACTCATCCATGTTCTACCCATAAATGGATGAGCCGATGGGGATACCAACTCCACCATTCCGTAATGGTTGTGAGCTATGAAGGAAAGCCAAAAGGGTTAGGTCAGTGTGCTTCTCGGCATGTTGTGAGCCTATTGGATGGCCCAATGGAAACAATTAAGGAGATG
>JAOVVI020001691.1:0-23344 GCA_028571085.2 Nepenthes alata
TGAACAGAACATAAGCTACCCTCCTATTATAACGCCCTGAGGAGGGGCGAACCACATATAACTCCATAGATAGAGTTATCTTTTTTTACCACCATAACGTTCTAAGGCATGCCGGAGAACCTAACCTGACTGTATATCAATCATCAGTCCTGGGTCCATAATAACAAAACAGAAATATTTTCTTCTTATCTTCTTATCGTTTACTGAGAGCCATTTTCAGTATCCGTCGAAAATATCACTATTAACCCTTCAGAGATCGTGTACAGATATCTTAAGGCCGGTTCAAAAATTATATACTTCAAATCAATTTTAAATCATAGAACTTAATTCAAAAATCATATACTTAAAGCCGATTTCAAATCATAGAAATTAATTCAAAAATCATATACTTAAAGCTGATTTCAAATCATAGAACTTAATTCAAATATCATATACTTAAAGCCAATTTTAAATCATAGAACTTAATTCAAAGATCAAATACTTAAAGCCGGTTTCAAAATACACTTGAGGCTGGTTTCGGTTTCATGGCATAAAGTACACTTGGGGCCGGTTTTGATTTCATCATGCAAAGGGGCCGGTTTTGGTATCATGCAAAAGGGCTGGTTTCAGGGAAGGCCGATTTAGATTTATGCTTAAGGCCCATTTAGACTCATGCTTCAGGGAAGGCCGATTTCACGCTTAAGGCCGATTTCGACTCATGTTTCAAGGAAGGCCGATTTAGATTCATGCTTAAGGCCGATTTAGACTCACGCTTCAGGGAATATCGATTTGGTTCATCACTCAAGGCTGGTTTAGATTATCACCTCACAAGGCCGGTTGTGATTTCTTGGTATGGGAGAGCAGGACTTGACTTTCTTCACACACAAGGCCGGTTTTGATTTCATGAGAAGGGAGGGCCACACTTGACTTTCTTCACACAGAAGGCCAGTTGTGATTTTCATCACACAAGAGGCCAGTTTATATTTTTTATCTTACAAGAGCCCGATTTGAATTTTTTATCTTACAAGAGGCCGGTTTGGATTTTATGGAGAAGGGAAGCCGGATTTTATTTTCTTCACACAAGAGGCCGGTTGTAATTTTCATCACACAAGAGGCCGGTTTGGATTTTATGGAGAAGGGAAGCCGGACTTCATTTTCTTCACACAGCGATCGGTTGTGATTTTCATCACACAAGAGGCCGGTTTGGATTTTCCATCTTACAGGAGGCTGGTTCAAATTTCATGTATGCAGGCCGGTTCATATTTCATGTATGCAGGCCGGTTCTGATTTTATGCATGCAGGTCGATTCCGATAAGGGCCGATTTTGATTTTTACAATGCCGATTTTATTTTTAGTCTAAATTTTGTGTAATTTTGGTTTAAGCAGGAAACAGAGAACATAAACTAACCATGAAATCCATCATACCGTAAAAACTACTTAAGCAGTAATTTTAAAACGGTAAGCATTTTAAATCGGAAGGGAAAACACTAGCAGTTTTTCTTAAAACTGGACATTGGAAACAGAAGAATACTTAAGGATCTGGACTTGAAAAGGGTGAAGTATACTTGCAATATTCTTAAAGCTTGAACTTTAAAACTGGATGCAAAATGAAACTTAAAAAGGTTAGCGTCCGAAGTAACTTGCTTGAGAGTTGATCGCCTAATATTACCGTCTTGAAGCTTTCTCCTTCACTCCCTTTCTTCTGCTTGCATTTGCACATGATACTCTAACTGAAGCTGGGTATATATATATAGAAGATAGGTTTGGTGGAGTAAGTGGGGGTAAGTCACTTGTTTGGTACTTCTTTTCAGAGGGTAGGTGGAAATAAGTAGGTTAATTTACTTACCCGAGTACTTCTCCTCAGATTATAATAGGGTAGTTTACTTACCCCATTTAGTCGAGACCTAGTTGGATTCTAATTAAATAACGAAGTTGGCTTTTGGCTTTAGTTGCCGGTCAACTTTTTGGTAAATCTTTCGGTCAACGTCGGTCAACATCACAAATTCTGGTCAACCTTTACTCAAGCAGGTCAATTTTCTTTTGTCATTTTCTTGCCCACGTTTTACCAATTTTATTCAAGATTGGTCAACTTTCCCTCAAGCCAATCAACATTCTATAAGGCCGGTCAACTTAATGTAAATTTTGATGAACCCTATTCAAATACAGTCAACATTTATTCAAATTCGGTTAACTCTTCAAATCCGGTCAACACTTTAAATCCGGTCAACTCTTTAAATCCGGTCAATATCTTCAAAATTTGGCCAACTTCCTTAAGTCCGGTCAACATTTTTGCTCAAGCCGACCAACATTTCATTTCTTTTATTCAAGGCAGGTCAACATCTTTCAAAATCCGGTCAACATTACAAATTCTTGTCAACCTTACTCAAAATCCAATCACCTTTACTCCAAATCGGCCAACCGGTCATCATCATCCGATTAAATTTCTCTCATTATTTACTATGGCCTCTTGCACTTCATGAAGTGATTCGGCCTTCTAGTGGCGCAAGGCCACTCTGATTTTCAGTAGCAATATTTTATTTCGATTTTAAGCCTTTTTTATTTCGGGATCTCACAATAATTGAATATGAACAAAAAATAAATTTGATGCGTCCTTGGTATCTGACTTATTATACGGATTAGTGAGTTACTCGATCTTCCGTTACGAGTCAAATTGGAGTGGGTTCGGTTTCTGTCTCTATTAACCTGGATCATGCGACAAACAATAAATAAATGGTCAGAGAATTAGCGAGACTCACTCTCCATTTCATCATCTAATACTCAAATTAGAGATCTTTCCAATGAAAAGAAAAGATGAGAGAATGTAAGAAAATATAAAGATGCACGTATATGGGGGATGTGAGAGGAGGATTGAACTCCTATAATGCACTCGACGAGAAGCAGTTTTGAGATATTTGAAGGGCAAGGCTCCGAAGTGTTGTGTTCGGTGAGTGGCTCACTAGGATACGCCCAACGAGAACAACGTAGAAAAAAAGAGAAAAAGTTGTGTTAGGGAAAGAGAGTTTGATTTTTTATCAACTATTGTATCTTGTTGGGGGGGTGATTCAATCAGGGATTCCTCTATTTTTCTGTGAAGACGAAAGATATTTGTAATGCTTTGTGGAGAAAGTTTTGGTGCCAAGGCTCATAACAAGTGTCTCGTTAGGATTTGTCGATCTATCCCAACAATGATCGTAGTCATCATATCAGTTGTCGCCTTATGATGGTGATATGACCGTTGCAGGTCATGGCCGATATTAGCCAGGCTGTTTAGGCATAGATTCGCTAGAATTACTGTCGACAGGCGAGCGAGTTAGCTCTTCAAGGTTGACTTCGATTACCCTTGTTTGGTGGTTGCCGCGTTGACGTTTTCTGTGCTGTCAGATTGTTGCTGGTGAGCGGAAGAGTTGACTTGGGCAATAATTGGTTGAGATGTAAAGGCTGTCTATTAGTCTTAACATGTTATTTCCCTTTAGGCCTACTCACAATAGATAAACTGGTTAGGTGGTCTTCTAAGCCTTGCTTTGCATTAGGCTCCACTGGCAAGTGGGCTAACCATTGAATCGAGCCGTATTGTAATTGTACCCATTAAAAATATCAAATGTATATGCTGGCGAAACTCAACCAAACTCTTTATACTGCCCAAACACAATTATTATGGTGTTTAGGCACATTAAGGGCTTAATTATTTATGAAAATAATTTAAATTTATTTTCTTTTTTTGAAATAAAAATTTTAAGAATAAAAAGTAATATTAAAATATATCTAAATATGTCTATGTTCATTTCAAAGTTAGTCTCACAACCATAAACTTAATCTTAAAATCTTATAAAATATGAAATAATTATTTCTATAATTTTCTATACATAGGCGATTTACCATTGTTTTGAGAATTTTTTTATTATAGTGGTTTTATTTTATATGCATATAAAAATAAAATTAAATATATGTCAAATTAAAGTATTATAATAAAGGTTCTATTATAAGGCTAGTGATTTTATCGTATATACCATACCATTCGTCTATCAATATACATAAATCTATATAAAATAAATAAATAAATATTACATGATAAATATTTTTAAAAAAATTACCTCTAAAATATTTATTTTATAATAATAAATAATAAAAGTTTATTTTAATTTTATTATCAAATTTATTTCTATTTTTTTTATCATTTTCTATTTGTTGAATTCTCAGATCTTATGCACTTACAGGATGAGGATTTAGCTAAGTCTGCAGGTCCTTTCTGGGTACTCGGACAAGACCTGTGCAATATAAAGAATGAAATGGAGCGGAGAAAGAGAGTTTGAGGACTAAGGCACGCGGAATTTTACGTGGAAAACTTTTTTATAAATGAGAAAAAAAAATTACGGGACTTTTGTCTGAGAACTTGTTTCACTATTGTGTTAGTTACAGAGAGGACGAGGTTGCAGGGGAGTTACAAACTGCTTTCTAGTTTTTTCTCTTTCTTCTTTCTCTCTCTACAGTAACTACACAAGTGTTTATACTGGGTTCCTTTGTTTGGTAAACAGTTAATGTATTTACAGTGGTTGAGCTTTCCTTCGATAGGAGTCCATGTGTCGCTAGTGTGTGCAAGAAATTTTGGCACCAATTCTGCAAATCTATTTTACTGTGTTAAGAATGTTGCGTATATACGAGCTTAGTGTGACGTCACTTCTACAGGGTCACGTGCTTTACTTGCCATCATTTTTCTTATAGCCTGATAGGATCAGCCACTAAATTTCTGGCATGCCGATTTTGTAGGCAGGGCGACATCCGAGACCCATCTTGAATCTACGAGCCCAAGTGAACTTTAAATCTATTATGCCACATGGGTTGATTTTGGCGCCTAGACCTCCTAGATATGTTGGACATATTAGATTTCTATGGCATCATAATCCAACTTCAGATAAATAAATCTTATAAATGGGTCTTGGATATCAGTATCCATTACTATTAAATTTATCTATTAAGTTTATTAAAGTATTTAACACTTATTATATTACATAATTTGATGAGTTAAAACACAAATCTCCTAGTGAAACTTGCCTTTTTTTTTTCTCATATAATTAATATTAAAAATTTAAAAATTGAAGAATAATATTTTAATTATTATTTCGAGCCCAAGACTGACCCTAAAACATAGGTCCACGATCTGGTCACAACGTTTACGTGCACGCGCTCTCGCTCCGTCAAATGCACTCGCTAACCCTAAATATCTCCTCGTTCTCCTGCTGCGCACCATCTTTCTTTCTTCCTCCCTCTCTTTTACATTTCTCAGTCTGCCTTGTGAAACCTCGTTTGCCGCTACGCTGTCTGGGTGAGTGGAAACGCCTTTAATATCATTTAAATCTCAAGCTTTTAGATCTAGTTAAAGCACGCTTGTCTGTTTCTTCACTGCGTTATTATCATTTTGAGCCAATTTTTGGGTTCGTGTAATTTCATATATCTGTTGACGATTGTTGTTTTTAACTGTTACTTATTTGATCTTAGTAATAATGCCGAATCTTGGCAGTGCTTCGCCTATGTGTGTTTGAGTGTAGATGTTGTAGTGAAATTACTGATGCAGTCTTTCTATTCATGTATTTGCTGGTCTAGTATATGATGGAAATTCTTTTTGTGGGAAGGTAGAGTTGGGGGAGTTGAACCTGACAACTTTTGTTCCGAGAGTTTCACCTTAAAGCAACTCGTCGAAGGTCTCATCCGCAGTTGAGGTATTTCCAGAATTAAAAAAAAAAAAAGGTTTTGTTTCGAGTCTGGGCTACCATTTGGGTCCTTTTAAAAAATTCGGGTGGGGGGGTTGTTTGTAAAGCGATTCATTTTTCATTAGTTTGTCCTTTTTTCATCCCATCCTAGTTGATAGTCTGGCCTGAATCCCTTCTAGTTGATAGCAGAGTCTGGGGTAAAAATAGGGTGACTTATGGCATAAGTGGCTGGCTGTGTGTCTTGTTTGGGTCGTGTTGAATCTGCATCATGGAAAATCTCGAGTCTGCTTCAGAAAACCTCTAACTGCAAAACAAACCATCAACAATTGGGTTCTGTTGTGCCAGATCATTAATCAGTCGTGTCAGCTTCACACCATATATTAATCTTCTCGGTCGTCTGTCTTGAGCTTTTAGCAATATATGGATGGTTTACAATTTTTGACTTTAGCTTTTGCATTTGTCTTATACTAAATGCTTAAACTGCTCGTCTAGATTCTATTTGATCTTGATGTCACTTGAAGTGTTCTTTTGGAAAATAAAAGGTTGTCACTTCAGGGTGGTGAATAGTAAAGCATGAATTTGAGATCTTAGTGGCTTTCCTTATTTCTCCATTTCCGGAAGAGGAATAGAAGTTCTTACCCAAAGAAGAAAAAAGCACAAAAGGACAGTGATTTTTATATTGTCAGCTGTTTTGGCCTTGTGGCTCAGCTGTTTCTTTGTTGGGATATTTTCTCAATCTGATTAAGGTAGGGCCATGATTGAATGGATGTTTTGTGTAAATGCATACACCGTTCTATTATGTACTGCATTGTTATTGAATTTCTTTTTCTGATTTCTAATTTGGTTTTTCCTAGCATACACAAATATGGAAGAGGAAATTGTTGATGAGCATGATGCAGGAGTCATATCTGCAGACTCTGATTCTCTTCATCTACAAGCTATTGAAAATAATTCAGTTGAAGATGGTGAAAAGAGGTGGCCTGGATGGCCTGGGGATAACGTTTTCAGAATTTTGGTGCCTGCACAAAAGGTTGGCAGTATCATCGGCCGCAAGGGAGAGTACATTAAGAAAATGTGTGAGGAGACTAAGGCTCGCATTAAAATTCTTGATGGTCCTCCTGGAACCTTAGAAAGAGCTGTGAGTCCATCCTATTAGCAATTCACATGGAAATGCATATATTTGCCATGCAAGATGTTTGACCAGCACGATCGATCTCTATTTGGTGTGCATTTTTCATTTCATTTTCATATGCCTTGGAGGTAATTGTGCATGCCAAATAGCCTGTATGCACCGAAACAATTACTACTTATTGTCAGCATCTCCTCATCGATCTTTTTGTGTCAGATAGCTTGTATACAAGACAACTATTACTTCTTTCATCCCAGATCTAAATGTTATTCAACAATCTTGAGTAAAATGAATCTTGTTTACTTCCCAAATTTTCTGCAGAGTTTTCAATTGAAATGGTCAAAGTGAGGTTTAAGATTTCAGCATGACCCTCACCATTACGTTTGTTCTACTTAGTAATGGTGTACTGCCAGAATTGTAGTAATGACTACATAAGGGTAAAGTCCTATGATATTTCAATTTCATTTTATTTAGGGAAATGAATATTCAATTTGGGGCAGGTTTGGAAGGAAACTAAAATATTCAATATGGGGAGGAGAGACTATACAGTTATGGAAAGCAATGTACAATTTGTATGCAATTACACATGCATCACTTTTCTCCTTGGCTAATTCATGTTGTACTACTTTTTTAAAAGTAAGTCCTTCATATGGCAGAAATGAATGTATATGGGCTTATGTCTCTCCATAATGTTTATCAAAAACTACTAAAAGACAATTTTCGAAGATACTTGTTATATGATTCAGGGTTAGGTGCAAGCAAGGAAGTTCTTATGGAGATATCAATGTCACATGGGAAAAGGATAATAAGGAATACAAGGGCTGAGGGAGGGTTTTGGGTATGGCAACAATAAATGATTCAGGCTACTTAATTTACGATTATGCTGCACTTGGTGATTTTATTCACTTGCTTCAAGACATGTGACAAACATGCGAAAGAACTTTTTAAGAGTAGATCAAACAAAGGTTGAGTAGATTTTTTCTTGACAAGAAAGTGAGATAGATTGTCTTGTGAAGATTTTGATAACAAAATTATTCTAGGAGACAATCGAACTATACAGTAGGGGAATTTGGTCTTGGATATATGTCAAAAGATGGAAGAGTGTAAAACTTGAGTGCAAAAGCGCTAAATAGTGGATCCTGAAGGTGGATAGTTTATTACCATCTAGAGGTGTGTTGTAGTAGGATGCGATGAAGACATACAATTTTTTTTTCCTGGAACTAGATGGATAGCCTATAATAATGTGGCAAAAAGGAAGTCTTAGAAGTTCAAAGGAGTAAGTGTTTGTCGTAATGAATATCTCCAACAGGCTTTGAAAAAGTAGATGCTACCAAATTGTATGACATTTAGAGATAGTGGAAGCTTTGAAAAAAATGGAGGCAAAAAAGATGCACAAATAAAGCTGGGAACAAGATATATACAGACTTGCTACGGGTGAATGGATAGAAAGAGTGAAGGTATATGGAAAATCAAGGGTAGCCTAGTGGTTGTTTATCAACTTGCCAAGCCCATGATCATAGTTAAACTTCCCACCAACTCTGCCCTCATCTTACCTATCAGAACGAATTAAAAAAGAAATAGCAAAGACCTAGGTGAAATGCATAAAAAAGTGAAAACATATGTGTACTAGAAATATAAGATGACGCAGAAACAAGACGGTGGATTTTATGAGCTATTCAATGAAAACCAAGTGGAAGTCTAAATCTAGATTTAACTGATGAGAGAGAAGATTGAAAATTTTAGTCGTGCATGTGAGAACAGAATTCTAGTAGTTAACCGTGCACTGAAGATGATGAAACTCTAACTTATTAGGATTTTACAGCATACCATTGACATTTAGAAATTCTTTGGAAAGTTGGATGTTATGCTTACATAGCCTTGGAGTAAGATTGTAAGAACTAAAAGAATACTCGTGTAGTGGAATAAAAGCACTATAATTCTTCATGAAAAGAATTGTTTTATTGGCTAATTACCTTCATATAAAAATTAGAGAGACAATGAAAGTTCTGCTGATTGTCGTGACTTGTGAGATAATAGTAATAAGTCTACAACAAATTTTGGAAAAGAGTAGCAGAACAAACAAAATGATTGTATTCGAATAAATAAGTGTTATGCTTGGGAAATCAACCCTTGAAGTTACTTATTTGTTGAAAGGTTGATAGAAAATTTTTGGAAATGAAAGGTATCTGCACATGGTTGTATTAATTGGAGAGGCTTGGCCTAAGTTACATGAGCATGCCATTTAGAAAAGAAGGAAATGAGTTGTAGATGTATAGATGTCATTAAGGATGTTTATGACAGGTGATGCCTGGTTCAAGGACTATAGGATTGAAAAACAAGGAGTTTTCTTGAAACAAAGATTTAATATATGTGAGTTATATTCTCAAAAAAATAAAGTATCACATTTTATACATTCATAGCAAATATAAGTATTATTTATATAAGATGACAGAAGGAAATTGAAGATAGTTTGGATGATTGAAAATTTTAGTTCAGATCCTGCATTATCAAGGAAAAGTTATTTGGTTTAAGTTAGAGGCAATAGGAAGGGAAAGGTAGGTAGGCTTGGAACAACACCAAGTAAGGAAATGTAAAAAATATTTGAATTTGCTTCAAGTTTAAGATGATTATCTTCACTTGCATAAGATCAATGTCGTGGGACACATCTTGGTCATCATCATCGTACTAGTGGCTATAACACTTCATTCATTGTGATGTTATTCAATTGTCATACCTGTAGTTACTACAGCATATAAAGGCGGCTGGTTATAAGGTTTAGATAACTAGGATAACTTTCTTGGATGTGACTTCCCAATGGAGTAAACAAACAAAACAACTTGCTGGCATGATTGATATCCATCAGAACAGCAGGATATGGATTTATTGAATTGCTTATTATTTTAAGATTGATGTCATTGTTAGTGAAATCTCAGTAAGCATGGTTCAATGACCTCTCCCATGTGTTCCAATATTTTCCAATTTTATTGTTTTCTGCTTGGTCTTTTAAACGTCTATTGAATAAACAAACCATCAAATGATATTTAAGATAACTCTACTAGGGTTGGTAAATAAGAGAAATCTAGATGTTTTATGACATTTATCAAGTAACATCTTCAATTTCAAGTGGAATGATAAAATAATTAACTAAATATAAAATCTGGATAAAAAGTTATCATTATAAGGTGAAATTAGAAGAGAGTGTCTCTTGTCACAATTTACAGATGTATGTGTGCAGGTTCTTATCAAACCCTAGGCAAGACATCAATCGCCAATGTGGCTTCAAAATAGAAGAACCAAGATCCAGAATTCAGGGATCAGCATTGAGCATTACAAGTGCTGAAATGTACATCTCTGTTAACACTCTGAAATATCTCTGCAGCATTGCTACCAAGAAGCTTTATTTATTCTGGTAATTTCAGAACCTGGTGTCTTGCCCAACATTATTAAATGTTTACAATAAAACTGCCAAGTTGAATTGGTTATCAATTGATAAATCATAAATCAGTTCCACCTATAAGATCACCAGTATGAACTAATTGATCCGATAATTAAAAAGAAGTTAATCAGCATGAAATTTGAAGCCACTATTGAGGTGTAATTTGCCTCCATAAATTGAGGTCAAAATTGTCTTGCGCTAATAATTGATCTTACTTGTTTATTAATAATTTTTGTACAAAACCTCTTGGATAATTGTGAAGAATGGTAAGTCTCAACTATTAACAATGACCCTGTGAAAGGAAAATTCATGTAGAATTACATGTCATAGAAGATGTTACATATTGTCATTTGGGAGGGAACAACATGTAGGGAGTAACCTTTCTTGCTCTTTCCCTTTGTTGCTCTGCCCTTTTGTTGTGAGAGACTTGATTGGGAATAGAACTAAATTGGATACAACTGTTTAATGACCTTCTATCCCTTTAAAAGGAATTAAAACTCACAGACTAAAAAGCAGCGTGCTGCATTTTTTTGGAAATAATGTCAAAATTTCTGATATCATATAAATAGATTTCAAATGGTGACGGCATATGCTTTATTATTATTTTTTTTAATGTGAGCAGTTTTTCATCCAATCTATCCATGTGATAGTCATGGGAACTTTAGTCCATTTGCTTATCTAGGCATACAGAGCTCTAGTATAAACATGGGGGCCATTATGTGTGTCTTATCTAACAAATAAAAGGACATCAATTGACATGCTGTGTCATTCTGTGTGTACCATCCAAATCATTGATATTCCTCCATGATTTGATTTTTTTGGAATTCCAAATATTATTTGTTTTTCATTCTAAAGGATGTAAGGGCCATGGAAACGCTGCAATTTAATCTGATAATTACCTATTAACTGTTTGATGTATTTAGGAAAAAGAGCGAATTAATGGGTTTGAGTGAAAATATATATAAATGTAAAGAGTGCCTCATGTTGAGTTATATAGAGTGAGTTGTCGATATTGAGTGTTATCTAGTTCTAAGAAGTTGATATTTCTTTGAGTCTACTTCCTCTAGGGTACATCTATGATTCTGCAAGCATCTCTTTCTCCAAAAAAAGAGGCAGGTTTTGGGCAAGACTAAGTGAAGAGTATATGAAAGAGAGAAAGGAGCCCAAAGAATTAGACTTCCAATTTGTGGTCTAGAGAGGGTGAATGTTTCACCGCCTTACACCCTTGCACCGCGTAAAGGTTGTTTCTGTAGTATAGGAGGTTGGGGGTACTCTTACTTTCTCGATTATCTTCTCTCTACGATCTGGTCCCTTCGAGCATGTTAATTGTCCTTTGCAACTATAGGGAGTAAGGTCTCCCATATATGGTTTGGTGACTAGTTATTCAATCTAGGAAAAGAGGAAAATGTTCAGTGCTGTACCATTCCAATGCTAAATCAATGGTTAGGCTTGCTAGTTCTGCGGAAAGAGTTCAACTTGAATGTTTGTTGTATTACCTCTAGTGGTTGAGCCCTTGTTGATGAAGGCAAATCGAGGTACTCTTTTAGATGGATGGGATAGGAAGGAAGAAATATCGATAGCATTTGCTGCTATTTTGTGAGAGAAAAAAGTTGGCCTGTCTGTTTGGCCGAGAACTCATAGGGAATTTGGTGGATGTTTCATTAATTTTGCAGTGGGTTTGAGTGCCAATGTGAAGGTTCTATCCCCCCCCTTCTTAACAAAGCAGTGGATGTTTCTTAACAAAGCACCAGTATCTTTGTGCTAATATTAGAATCAACAAAAAATAAAACAGCGCACAAAGTCCCATCTAATAGTGTGGGTTATATAAATCCACCTTCATCATCCTGCTTGGTTTAGCACATCATCCCCTGTAGATCAGGAGCAAATGAGCAATATATAATGTACCTCCGAGATCATGGCCCACTCAGTATAATGGCAAACTTGAGCCCATTTTGTCAAAAGTTTATGATAAATCTGGAGCTCTTTATTTGGGCAAGATTTTTGCTAGTCTGATAAGCCTTAGAAAAAGCAAGCTCAATTGTGCATTAAATTTGGGGCTTAGCGACTACAAGTGTGGTACAAAAATGATGTTTTCCTTATACAAGATAACATCTCTGTATATATCAAGAAAGAGAAGAAAGCTAGCCATTTGGAGCAGTTGAAAATGATAATCTAGACAAGAAAGTCTCAAAGATGGATAGGCAAGTATATCCTGTTTAGTATTCGGATCAGGCTAAATACGTTGACCTAGAAGATTCCATACCAATATATGTGATTTGAGGATTTCTTTTTGGAGGGGTGTCAGAGGTTGATGGTTTAGATCAGAGTTCTCCTTTGGAGTTGTATGTTCCTGCACAAGTTAATATTTTCTGGTGGAATACCATGCTTAATCGCAGGAGAATTTGTGATCAGAATTTGTATCAGGCTATCTTTTGTTTCTTTTGCTGGGTTAGGTGGTGGTGAGGAGTGACAGTTTAGCAAGTGTGGAAGTGAAGAGCTTATTGATAGGTAAAATACAGTCTGCAGATGTGTGTGATGAAAGCTTGGTTTGGGGTTTCTATGTTTCTGTGCAACGAATAGTTTGTTTCATTGTTTATATTAAATAAAGAAAAGATGGGAATGAAGTATATATTGGTTGAGAATAAAGTGGGAAAGATGATAATAAATACCACAACATTTGATTTGCATGGGGAATTAATTACTGTGTCTGGGAGTAAGTTTTGATAAGGTAGAAATAATTATTTTAGGTTGCCGGAGGTGTTTTTCTGGGAGTATTCATTCTCTGAACTCCCAGAATTAAAAAAAAAAAAATACTATCTGGTGTTAGTTATTCTGAGGGAATAACTATTCTGTCTAAAAAATTCCAAGTAAATGAGGAATAACAATTTCAGGAAAGAAAATTCATGTGAATTTTTATTTCCTCCTTATTCCTTTCACAATGGTATAAAATATTGGTATTACCTCTCCCAATAGAGATATTTCTCGATATAGTGACAAAATGACAATATGTTGTCATATTGGCAATATATTATTATAAATTATCTGATGGTTGTTCCTTAGGTTCCGATTCTCAAAAAATATTCTCCATCCGATGCTGATATGCATAAAATTGGTACAACCAATATTGATACGGTAATGACCGATACTGATATTGATATTTTTTATCCTTGTATTCAGCCGACTTTTCAGGGTTCCAGAGAAGGAAGCTTGAAAGAAAAGGTTATGATTCATGATTGTGGGGTTGGAGAGATATTGATGAGGCATTAATGGATTATATGCAACCGTTTCTGTTTCCATTAAGGCTAAGCTTTCATCTTTATTGTTTTTTTGGTATTATACGGATTGGGCATGACATTCTGGTGTCCTATTAAATAAACTTTGTGGCCATGGTCCTCTGAACAGATTCAACTTGGTGGCTGAAATATGTGAGATTTCTGTGTTGCCATATTTTTTCTTTGCACGGGATCTGTAGAGCTACTACTTATAGTTGGTAGAGAAGCAATATAATAGGTTTTACCTTTGTAAACCCCTTAATTATGCAGTTCCAGTGTTCTATTATTATATAGATACATTAACTCTCCATTTGTCTTCACTTCTCATTTTAATAGTTCTATTCATATCTCATATGAGATCATCAAAAAGGAAGATTTAAGAAAGATGGATCTGTAGTCTTTGAACAAAGGAGTGCACCTGCAGAAATATTGTGGAATAATGGATTGACAACTGAGACCCTTGAGAGTACAATGTCCCTTTGACATCATCGACTGCCTTGTTGGGTTGATCTAGATGATGATCTACAACCTTTGATGAACTTATGCATTCAAGGTGTAGATGATCATTGCATAGTCTGACCAGCTCATGCAAATTAGTCTTCTGAATATCTGTTGGTCTGTGAGGCATGCTCAGACCTTTAACCATCTTCCCCTGGTCTCTTTGAAAGAGCTCATTGTCCAACTTGTATTGTCCTTGAAATTCATAGGCCCAAAAAGTTGATGCTCAAGTCAATTTGGCCCAGGTTCTCTCATTTGCAGTGTACCAGAGAGTTCTTACTGTCAGAGGATTTAATAGAAGACAATCTACTCACTGTTACATTGTGTTCTAATGTGTGGGAAAAATGCAACCCCAATATGTGCTGATTTGGGTCTAGGAGAAGGTGAAATGTTTGTCGGATGGCTTCTCCATGGTTATTTTTCTCCTTTTAGGAAGGCTAGAGAGCTTCCGATTTTGTCTTTTGCCGAAATGACTGTGCCAAATCTGTGTTCCTGTGAGCTAGCTTTATTTCATGAGTTTAATTAATAACCTTTTTGTCTTTGATATTGAACCAACTTTTGGTAAAAAAAAAAAAACATATAAATTGGATGTTCCTTAAAATCCCTGTAAAAGTGATTGATGCTTCCTATAAATTGCTCCTGGTTTCTTTAAAAAAATTCCAATTCAGATTTTTTTCAAAATTACCTTACAAACATTTTTAACAAAATCTGCAAATTATAGCTTTTCCAAATGCACTTTTCTGGAAAGAAAAAAAATCCATTAAGTTGTACTTACAACGATTGTCTGGACTTGGAGGGATTTTCTTCAAAGATCATTTTTTCTCCAATCAAATCCAAATATTGTTTTGTGGATGAAGCTATCATTTTTTGTTGATTATTTGTATTTTTTGACCTTTTTTTTTAAATTTTTGGTGGGTTCTTTTTTCATTAGGTAATGATTTCAGCTAAGGAAGAACCCGACTCCCTTATGCCTCCTGCTATAGATGGCTTATTGAGGGTTCATAAGCGAATTATCAATGCTGATGGTGAGCTCAGTCAAGCTTCTTCTGGTCAAACAGTTATCACAAGATTACTTGTTGCATCTACACAAGCTGGAAGCTTGATTGGAAAGCAGGGTGCCACCGTAAAGTCAATTCAGGATGCTTCTAACTGCAACATTCGTGTTCTTGGAGGAGGTTATCTTGGAATTATTACATCTAATACTTTTTGTCCTTTGTATGGAAAAGTTCACTTCTTTTCTAGGATTTGCTTCATTAGTATGAAGATGAGCTATTGATATATGCACATTTTGTTAATATATATCCTAGAATCTAACTATTCTGCTTAATATATTTGTTCTCTTAAACCTGGTCTGTTGATCTGGTTATCATGTGTCCTTTAGTTCTCCGTGGAAATTTACTATGCCCTTATGAATTGAGAAACAGCTGTGTCATGTTTACTAGTGCAATTAATTCTGTGCATTTCTAGGTGCTTGTTATCATCTGTTTTCCTGTCAAGTTTTTTAATGTCTTTCTACAATCCAATTATTTTTCCCCTTATTGCTTTTTTATCAATTCATGATAGGAACCATTTATGACGAAAAAATTCTTAATTGAATTATGATTTTTTTTTCGTTCTTTGCTTTATAATTTGGTTGGCAAACTGCTTGGTTGTCCTTTTGTATGTGGCCAACTAGGCTACAACTATTGGTTTTGATATGGATTCCTCAAATTGTCTGAACATCATATTAAAATTGGTAGCTTCTTTCGTGCCAATGGAAATGATACTGCAGAACACCTGCCGCTTTTTGCTCTGCAAGATGATAGTGTTGTTGAGATTCAAGGAGAGTCTACTAGTGTGAACAAGGCGGTTGAATTGATTGCATCACAACTTCGGAAATTCCTAGTTGATCACGGTGTTGTTGCAGTTTTTGAAAAACAAGTAAGTTTCACTGTCTTTACTGCTGAAACCAAACTATAATGCTCGATTTCATGGGAAAGCTTCATGTTTACTTATGTTCTGATCGTCTATGTCAAAGCTGGGTGATTTCAATCTGCTGAATGATTCAGATTTCACTATTGCTATGACGTTTCAAACAGAAAGCTGCTTTCCACATCTATGTGAATGTTGGTGTAAGGTTACATACACCCTGTGAGTAAAGATTTTGAGAGGAAGTTGTAGGATTGTAGACGGGGAAATGTTATTAAAATGTTTTAGGTAAATTTTTATCTGGTAACCTCAAGACTCTGTGCATGAAGTCTTTGGTTTTGAGTGATGAGGACCTTGTACGGAGAATCCAATATCAAGCCTAACCCAATTCATTTTTCACTCTCAAATAGTTGAACCATAATGAATAAAGTATTTATTATGAAGAATAGAGAAAAACAACATAGTCTAGGAAACATAATATATATCTCCGTCACGGCCTTATCGGTAGTGGACTATTCATATCAATATTAGATATATTGAAAGAAAAAAGCTTCTGAAAATTGTAAGTTAATGGAGCCGTATTGGCTAATATATCAACCGATTTGTTAATATCATTCGATGTATCGCACTATATTACTGATATGTCAACATATCATAATATTGTAACAGTATCAGGAATTATCAGCATTGGGGGTCCCCGATTTTGATGCGTTTCAGTCAATATTTATAATATCAGCCAATATTTACATTAATGGAGACGATAGTGATAGGAATGGAAATATTACAGAGAACCTTTGAAGTAGACTCACAAAACTGACTCTAATTCAGCCTAAACATACCTAGAGCAAATTCTGGCTTAGCCAAAAAATACCCAAAATCCCAAGCTTATAGCCACAAAGTACACAAATTCCTGGATAATTGAATGCCCCTAATTTTGTTTAAGTTAGCTTATATAGTAAATTGAAACCCTAATGATGCCCCCAGCCTAATTATATCGTTTCCTCTTTCAGCCTAGCTACAATGATTTTTTGGTGAGCATTGTTCTCCCAGTAATGTTACCCTTTGTAACATAGAGGCCACGAGTTCTAAGTATGGAGCATTATATGAAAGCAGAGGTCTGACTGTGGACATTTAACCTTTCCCTAAAGTCTACATTGCAAGAAGTCATGGCATTGGGCCACCCTTTTCCCCCTCAAAATACTGTCTAATGTGACAATAACATCAACTGAATGTGGACTATCATGTTTTCTAATTGATAGGCTGCTGATGGGGATACTACGGTAAGGATGCCAGGAAAAGATCATGACACCCTTAGTCAACTAAAAGATTATCATTTGTTGATCAACAAGCATCCCCAGTTTCCCCCTCCTGCACTAGCTGGGAGGCTTTTCTGAAGCTTGATGTAGGGCACATGGCGACCAAACATGGGTTTGGTTGTGAGCCTGAAATCTGTCCCAAATGGGGCACTGGTCCTTTAAATGTCTATGAAAGAGAATGGTTATGCTGAGATTTTACAGGGATATCTCTCTTCATTCTGTCTTTCATTTGTGGATTTGCCTGTGAAATTAACCTGGAAGATGGAATCTCTAAAGATGCCATGCCATGCAGTTCCTGTACCCGAATTTTATGATAGAATGGTTTTTGATGCATATATGCATGGATTTGCACTATGGATGACTGTTGATCTCCATTGGATAATGCAAACCTTAAGCTTTCAAGAAGTGGTAGTACAAAGGACTCTAACAGCATGCATGTAACCTAATTTTCAAAATGATTGGGTTATTTTGTATTTTTGTTGCTCTCTTTATCCAATGAACTACTGCTGACCCTAAATATCTATTGCGAGAGATGATACTTTTCATCAATCATTTATAAAAGATGATGACATGAATTCATTTGTATCAAAGTTTACTGCCAGTGACCTATATGTTACTTTTGATAATCTTGTTATGTGCTTCTGAAGATTACTACATTTTTATTAGAAATAGTTATGTTTCTTTGAACCTGATATTTATAGTTTTATGCTTGATCCTGCTGCTATTATTATAGTTTCTGCTCTACAGCTTAAAAATCATGGATCAAACTAATGGAAATTTTCATATTTGAATTTATATTTTTCAACTACAGATGCAATCACCTAATATTAGAGCAAACCAGAATTTGCCTCCTCCAGAGCCTTGGGGCCCTCCTCAGGCTTTCTCTGTGAATGCTGGCGGTGGGCCCGGTTTTGGGCCAAATCCACAATATATGCAGCCTCGGCATTCATTTGATCATTACTATCCCCCGACTGATTTTCATCCAGAGAAGCAGCCACGTCAGGCTCCACCTATGTATGGAAGAGATGCTCCCATAGGAATAAGTCCATCAAGTACACAACCACAGCAATCAATGGTAACAAAGGTGATATACTCTTGCCCTTCTTGAAAACATTGGAATGGCCAGTAGATTTAATTGGAAACTCTAAGGTATCTGCTTCTTTTTTCTTTTCATATTTTTTTTTGGGGGTGGGATGGTGGGAACTACAGCTGCTTAGTTTTTTTTTTTTTTTTGAATTGCTGAGAAATCCTCTGAAGATATACAATTTTGTCTCTTTGGTAAATTTACAGTGATTATCCCTCATAGTCATTTTACTTGAATTACATCAAAAGAGAGAGGGAAACATATTCCTTGCCTCTTTTGTAGTTAGGATGAATTATTGTGTGATGGTTGCAAGGACCAAAATATTTTTTTGCTGGCAGCACCAGTAGTGCTGCATACCCTAAAACCGGATCATCAACGGAAGGGTCTGCATCCAATGTAACTTGATCTTTAAGATGCAAAAGGAATAGTATTAATGTTTGAGGTTTCTTTTATTAATACATCACAGTTGTGCTATAAAATTTTTCACTGTCTTAAATCAATTTAATTCAAATGTAATCTATTATCGATGTTTCGTATCTTCGGTATCTCATTTGACAATATGTGTATATATGTGAGAAGAGTACATTAATTAGGGTAAATATGCACGAATGGTTGAACATCCGGAAGAACGGTACACTAGTTGGGTTTAATGTTTTACAGAAGCAATGCTATCCAGCAAGAATCAATTTGTTCAAAGCACTAATTCCACAAATAATTGGAGTGTTATTATCACATTTACTCATTTGCTTCAGTATGTGATATTGGATGATCTAGGGGCAATCATTTGCTTCAGTATGTGATGTATGGACATCCTACAAAAATAGGTAGCCAATGTATGGACATGTAAGTAGCTTACAGAAGCAAAAGTTTGTTTGATTGTAATCTTCTCTCTCTCTCTCTCACACACACACCCCCACACACGCATGCACACAGGATTATGCTGTTTACCAGTAGTTTTATAGGTGACTCAGCACATGTAAATTCTCTAATCTTATTAACGAGTATCATGTTGTGAATTTATTTTAGTAGCTACTGAAGAAGCACAAACAGGTATCATGCTGTTTACTATTTGTTTTACAGGTGACTCAGCACATGCAAATTCCTTTATCTTATGCTGATGCTGTAATTGGGGCATCTGGTGCTAATATAAGCTATATGCGACGCGCTAGTGGAGCTACAATTACTATACAAGAGGCAAGGGGTGTACCTGGGGAAATGACCGTTGAAATTAGTGGATCTGCTTCACAAATCCAAGCAGCTCAACAGTTGATACAGGTATAACATATGATTTCTCATTGTTCCCTTGTTATGTTGTCAGGAATTTTTTAGCTTATGTTTTACTGGTAGTGTTGCTTTAATTTACCTGCTGTGATATGGTGTTCCTTCTCTGACATGCTTGAAAAGTTTGTCGTAAGATATTCTTACCATACATCAATTTTCTCTCATTCAAAATCCAAGCATTAGTTAAAAAAAAGTTCTGGTTTGCCATACTCCAGAGTCCCGAGTTGATGCACTACAATATTCTGCTGTGATGTTTTATTGTGATTTTTTTGAAAACTCTAATGGTCCTTTAAGATGCCATGCTAAGATCAATTTTTGCACGAGGACCATATGGCAAGCCATGCGTACACAAAATCTCTTTTTCTTGAACAAGCTCAAGCCTCAAGTTAATACTGTAGTGCAAAAGTTCCACTCTAGTAAATAAAATTGATCATCAAATCAGTAGTTTCATCCTTCCCCCCCACCCCACCAATTCTTTTTCCTAAAATGGTTAAAGTTCTCAATCATGTTACATGTATCAACGTGGGCAAAAGAAACTGCAATATGTGATAGTATGAATAGCAAACAATTATAAATGACAAAAAAAAAAAAGTAGATTTTGTTGCATTAACGTGGGCAAAAGAAACTGCCAAGATGGTAAAATAATTACCAGTCAATTATATATGAAAAAAAAAGAATAAGTAGATTTTCTCATCTTAGGTGTAATAATTTTTACTACAAAAGCATGATATAATATTTTTAAGTAGGCAGTCATCCTTCCACCCCCTCTGCTAGCTGTTAGTATATAATCTAATTTTTAATGCTACCCCAGTTTGGCTTGCAATATCATCCCATCTCAAGGTATATCTATCATAAAGACAAATACCACCGTTTCTTTTGAACTGTTAGCAACCATCTCTCCAATTAGCCATTCCTTTCTTTCATCAAAATTACTAACATAGAATCAACGACATTTGGCATAGACAACAAGCTTCAAGAGTTGAGAGCCTGATTGTACTTGATACTACACTAGATGATCTTTGTGAATTTGGGCACACCATGATCCTCTTACTATGTAAATTCAGGAATACACCATCAAATTAAACTTTAAGGACCTGCTACATAACTAATGCTAGGTACAAATTTATTACTCTCATAGTAATTCAGCTCAATGAGCAGAAGGTAACCCAAATGATGCAGAGCCCCATGTGAGGACAATTGCAACCAGACATGGATCTGAGGCTGCATCTCGCCTTTCTGGGCCCTACAACAGTGGTTTCAGTACTTCTGATGACAAAGCATTGGAGAACATGCTACATATCGACATTTTTCTATGCCGATCTGTATATTAAAAATTGGATGAAGTAGATAACAGAATTAATTTCAAATGGTTTTCCACTTATTTTGACGTGGAAACGTTTTTGGGTGTAGGTGTTTCTGCTGTTATATTTATCAATAATTTTCTTTGGAAGTACATTTTTCTCTAGGTTTGAGATGAAACTGTTCTTTATCTGTTTTGCATCTCTATTTGTTTTTTTTTTTTTGAAAAAAACAAAAGAGAAAGAGTAATGCATTGATTGTTGGATATCTTGATGCTAATTTGTGATACTTAAATTGACTAACTCCCCTCGTTTCCAAATGATCTAGAATGCCATGGCTGAAGCAGCAAGCAATGCACAAAATGCAGCAACGGGATCATTTAGCCAAGGTTATGGTTCGTACCCACCTCCTGGCCAAGTTTATGCATCTCCATCGTCAAATCCAACTGGCCAACTGAACCATGCCCCTGCTGCAGACTATGGTTCTGTTTATGGTGCACATTATGGTTATTGAATGAGGGCAATATCACCCGATTGTTTCAGGCTCTTGCTTTTAGGGAAAAAGGGGGGGTAGCAAGAGGCTTCGGTAATACGCTGCAGCTGATGGTACTTGTTTGATGGACCATCCCGCCTGTTAACTCTTAGACTCATGCTTGTAGTTCTAGCGTTGATATTTTTTTAAGAGGTATCCAAGCTTTGGATTTAATTGGACTAAAATGGTTGTAGAGAATGGGCCTGCAATTTTATTTTACCTGTTTCCCTTGGCATGCAAGCTGTGATCCTGGAGTAGGCATAATTTGTCTAACAGCCGCAAAGTTTTAGCAGTCATAATCATTGAATTGCAAATACAGAAGATTGGACGAAAACTACACAAATTTGGTCTGTTCAACAAGCAACAAAATTCAAAGTTATCAAACCCCACAAGAAGGGGGCAAAATTCACCCTTGAAGACTGTGATGGCAGTGTGAGAAACGCACGACCCGTTCACCTTTTTATTATTGTAGTCTTTTTTTTTTTTTATTACTTTAAAAGTAGTATTTTTTTAGTTTCTACCTTGAAGAATAATGCCAGGGAATGTTATTTACTGTCTCAACAACTAGCCCAGCAACCATCCACCAAAGACAAGTACTACCACAGGCATGGAGTTGGGGCGGAGGGGTAGAGCAACCCGTCTGGCATCCCATCATGAAATTTAGAGCTGTGTGCTTCCATAGTTGAAATGCCCTGTAATTACACTGGTTTTTGCTGCACTTCATAGTTGCTCTCCTCCCTAACTGGTAAATTGATGAGAATAGAGATGCTCTTGTTAGCTGCTGAATCTGTTTGACATCCGAACCGCACATGGGTCACGTCTGGGCTGTAGCTGTAGTCGTTGAATCTTTCTTTCAAATCAATGCTAAAGTGCCGATTCTTAAGAAAGGGTCATACGCATAAGCTGTATCCATTATCGAATATAGGTGGCTTTCATGATTTGAAATTGTAATGTCGAGTTTATTTTCTCAAGTGGAGCAATTTTACCCTTTTTTATACCAAGAGACGCACGCTGAATCTGTTTGCCGGATATAAATGGCAGAAGCCCATCAAACAAGGGGCAACTGGTACCAGCAGACTGATTCCCTCCACTTTAAAGGCAATCAAATGTCCCTCCCATTCCTCAGAAGAGCATATTCCAAGGTCCACGAGCCTCCTGAGATGCGCGTTCTTGAGATTGAACCTTGTCCAATGTGAATGACCCTCTTTCGTCTTCTTCAAGGAATAGTGCAGTAAAGAAAAAAGTATGTTCTAAGACGATAAAGATGATAAGATATCAGCAGGTCAAAAGAAGCAAACAATGTGAAAGCAGAGGAGAAAACACAGCAATAGAAGATAAAGATGATAAGATTTCATATTGAGTCCATTATTTTGGATATGCACGCCAGTTAAAATGAAGCAAGGGTGGGTGTGGAAGAAAACTCCAATACCTGAAGTTCACTCAACTAAGAAAAGAAGGAAATCTTGATTTAGGATGTGCTTTTTGCGAGGAATGAATGAGTAATATATCTTTGCCTCAAAGACTAATTGAATAGCAGGAGGGATGAGAGTACGGAGAAGGTATGAACAATAAAAGAAAACCTAACTTCTTATCCACAAATTTTGGACATACCCATTTTCATCCATGACCCAAAGACTATTCTTCCGAATCACCGATAAGGTTTCTATCTTATTGATTTTCAAAAAGCCCATTTGATTGTGTAAAATTGTAATTTTGCTATAGCCTCATTCCAACATAGTCACAACTTCTTTCTTTGATTGAAAATTTGAGGAGACGGATTGGTGATTTTTATAAAATTATAATTACTAAACAAGTGAGAATGAATTATACTAGTAGATGGGGGTATTTTTTACTCTTTTAATTTATACTTTGTAATGTTGAGACAGATAAAAGAAAGAAAAAAAGG
>JAOVVI020001692.1:1102-22467 GCA_028571085.2 Nepenthes alata
ACCCATAGATAAGGTTGCTCCCTATTATTTGTCACTCGTGATTTTATGTGTAATTTTTAAATTTGTCAAATATATTATGACATCTGACTATATTCTAAGGTCAAGTCATATTATTCAAATGGGAAGAGTTACTACTCGCGAAAATAAATTTTCAAATAAATCTCCCCATCGGGAGTTGGCCAGAATATATAATATCCAAATCCAAATATAGTAACCACAACCAACACGTGCATGTAAAAATACAGCCTATATAAGTTTCATAAATATTTTCATTACATATACTGATATAAATATACACAATATCCAATAAATTTTTTAAACTTTCAGAAAAATATTAAATTTTTAAAATCATAAAATTTATATCCAAAATTTTAAAAATTAGCTAATGAACTATACATACATGTCCAGAATAAATAGAATAGATGTATAAAAATATATATATGTTAGTAAAAAATTTTAAACAGTGCCTAAAATATATCAAATATTAAATCAGATTAAAGAAGGGGTTTACAGATACTTGTCTTGACCTCATACTTTATCGATCTAAGAAAAGATATTCCGAAGCACCTAAATCGAGTGTTTCTCTCTCTATCGGCGTGCACTGCCCGCGGCTTGCCTCTTTCCCTCTCATCTGCGCTGCTTCTCGCGCGCTGCTGCCGTCGCTCAACACCGCTAGCCGCCGTGCTGACCTGCCACTGTCGGTCTCGCAGCATCATCCTGTCGGCACCGATGCCGTTGTTTTGCCGTTTCTTTTCCTACCGCGTGCGCTGCCACGCTCAACCCGTGTTCTCCCTCTCTCTTTGCAGAGCTTCTGCCTCACGTTGTTCACTCACGGCCGTCGTCGGTCACTGGTGAGTCATCACAGGCTGTCGCCAACCACCGTCACGTTACCATTGCACGTCACTGTCGTCGACACTGCCGACAACCACCGTCGGCCTCCTCGACGGCTTATCCTCACGAATCACCGCCAATGGCCAAACTTTCAGCCACTGTCAACCACTGTCACGGCGCCGTCCTCGCCGCACGATGCCATCGTCGTCACCGGCTGCCTCTCTCCTTCCTTCTCGTGTGGCCCCTCTCTCTCTCCTCTCCCTCCTCTCTCCCTGTAATCCTTATCCCTATCTTCCTCTCTTTTTTTTTTCTTTTTTTTGTTTTTTAATTATATAGATATTATTATTATTATTATATTTTATATTTTTATTTTTTTTTATTCTAAAATTAAAATCGATATTCGGACGATAGCACGAGTGCACCTCGGACGTCAACCCGATTGATTCAAATATCTGTCCAAATTGTATAATATTTAATTAATTTTTGTCATATCTAAATTATCCAAAATTATAGTTAATATTAAATTAATTCGAACAAAAATTTGAGATATTATAAAAATAATGATTGTTTATAGAACACCAACAAATATGGAGAAGATTAGTATATTTCAACGTGTCAATGGAAGGTTTTTATATGGAGTGATAGATACAAAACGTATATAAAAAATAATAATTATAAAGATATTTAAAATATTTATAAAATATTCTGACTCGATAATATTATAAAATATTATAGTATTGGTTATTACTATATTTGACAAATTAATTTATGCCATCGTTGCTAACGAGAGGGAGGGTGCCAAAGGCGGGATCTCACCGTTGCGTGCGGTTACTCAACAATTAAGTTAAAACTGATGAGGATATATTTATTAAGAAAATCCACTAACGAGAAAGAATAGCAAGCTTTCAATTTCGAAGCCTAACGTCTTCTGATAATACTGTATCACCTTAATTCATTTTTTTTTGCAGATCAATCTTTGGATTCTTAATCACGTTAAGCATATCTTCCTATGTAACAAAACTTTAGCATAATTTATTTTTATTACAATTATACCAAAGTTTACACGAGTTTAAGAAGCATAATTTAATTTATTGCAGATACAAATTAATCTCTTTTTTCCTCTCTGCTATGGTTAACGGTGTTAGCTAAACTATGTTGTCCGTGACACAAAATAGCACTGCCTGGGGCACGGCACAATTTTGTCTATCACCGACCGCAACCAGCACGACTCGTTATGAACGGTGCTCATGGATTAGCTAGGTAACTTGCCATGTCACCTCATAACACGATTTGTACTGTATCCAATATGGCCCATTTTTTTTTAAAATTTCACCGGTTATGTGATCGTTGTAGGTAACTGATAGGGGCAACGATATTTGTTTAAATTAGTTAAATAAAAAAAATTATAAATACCTTAATCTTCCACTTTTTCTACTTACACATCTCATCTTTATTATCTTCCTATTCTCTATTATCTCACTCTTATAAAACAATTGATAGTGTGATATAAATATAGTTATATTATTTTTATTAATATATATATATATAATTATAAATTAGTAATATTATTTTATAATTTAATTATTAATTATAACATATAATATTCATAATTTTGAAAGTAAAGGATGTAAAAATATTATTCGGATACTCCTACACTGCACACACATACTGATGATACTTTTAAAATATTAAAATCAAGACTTATCATAGATATCACCGCTACTAATTCTAATTTTGGCCACCTCCTTGGAAAATATTTTAATAATATATCGGCAAGACTACCGTAATTCGATGATAATCGACGGTTTTAGATACCGGTTTTGTTACCATTTTTGAATGAAAGATGACATATTGAGGGAGCTAACATTACCAAGGATATTGAAAATACTATAAGAGAAATTATGTTTAGAAAAAATATAAAACAAAATTAATTTGATAATATATTACCTTTTACGTCTCAACGTAGACAGCTATGGATTAATAATTTCAAAAGCACCACCACGCTTCTAACGGCTTTAAGATAGTCGCACTCTTCTCTATCTCCTTGCCATATTTAATCCTCAATCTCCATTAGATTTATTAAGGGTCGAAACCGGCAAACTCTAACCGTACAAATGAGGTGCTGATTTATATCCCAATTTATTTCTAATTTAATATCTAATTAGAGTTTGTATTTGCAAAATTATAGAAATATATTTTTTCAGCGATAAAAATTAAAATCCTTTATATCATTTTTTAGCCTAACTTTAGTGGTACGGATTCTATTAGCGTCACATTACACAGCTATTAAAAACATGAATGCCTAACTAAGATTTAAACCCCGAGTCGTGAATTGAGGGGGTGTCATTCTTCCCGGTTGAGAATGACCGTCCTTCTCTTAATCTGAGCCGTCGGATGTAAAATCTGACGGTCACGTGTTTTTGATGATTAAATTTAAAATCGAATGATCCACGTTATATTATTTATTCAAAACGTGTGAACCGTCGGATTTTATATCCGACGGTTCGAATGAGAAAAAAGACGATCCTTTTTTATAAAGGAGGAGGACACCCCCTGAATCCCTGAGTCGTGCCCAAAATTGCACAAGAAATAAAAGAATAACGGCCAACGGAACACCCGTTGAGCCCCACTGAAGGGGCAAGATATTCTTGACCGTTGATTTGGGGGTGTATTTGGCTGTTTTGAGTTGATAAAGTTGAGATTGAAATATGCGTTATTTGAAAAATAAGATAGAGAATAACAAAAAGGACGAGGGAAAAAAAAATCATTTTTGGCAATTTATTACCTCATATTTCTGCAGAATTATTAGTTTCCCCAGAAAAGATTTCAACCAAATAACATAAAACTTTTTGGGTAAGTAACGTAACGTATAGTTTTATTGTCAAGAAATCGACAGTCCTGATAATTAAAACTCTCTGCTTGTTTCACACGACTAAGCCAAAACCCATAAAAAACCCCTGAACCTCTTGGTTTCCCAGCGTTGCTAACCGACGAACCAAGCACACTAATCATCGGCTATGGATGAGTTCCGTAGGTTCATCTTTCATGTAAATTTAAGTCTTATTTTTATTATTTATTTTTGGTTTTATAAATTCCCCCACCACCACCCAAAAAAAAAAAAAACAGATGTGCGATTAAGATCGGTACCCTGGTTCTGCCAACCGCATTGCAGTGATAAGAAAGAGCTTAAGCAAAGCAATTATGCAGTGGTATCAGAGGAAGGGAGAAAGATGTCAAGTCCAAAAAGTTGCAGTAATAGAGCCTCTGCAGAGCTTCAGAGGTCTGTGCTGCAAAAATACAGCCGAGACGAAAGCAAGAAAGCGACCTCATAATATCAAACTGGATGAGAGAGAAAACCCGATGGGTAATTAGCCTATCTATCCGCTAAAAAATAGATGGGAGAGAGAGAGATTGTGAGGAAAGAGCTGTGCCCATGTTGCTGGGTTTGGTACCCAGAGGCTGGCAGAGAGGTCTTTCAGCTTTATCTACCCCTCGCTCTCTCAATAATTCTACCCCTCCCTCTCCCTCTCTCGCTCTCTCTCCCCATTCTAGTGGCAGTATATCAATGCATTACAATGCCCGCTGTTCATTATGAGAGAGAGAGAGAGAGAGAGAGAGCGCGCGAGCGAGCATTCCTAGCAGAGTGAGAGAGATGTGATTGGACAAGCAAAGCTCATCGTGATATCTCTGATGCGTACTGGGTCGCCTTCTCCAACAGCATTCGCACGTCAGAATAATTTTCTCGAAAACGAAAATTTGGTCGTCCTCTCGGAACTCAAAATTCCCTCCCCTCTTTGATCCTTCTGAAGAGTGGAACGAAAATTTCGCCTGCTTTGCGTTTCGACGTCGGTGAGCTGAAGAAGTCCACGTTTCTGTAGGACGACGAGCTTTCGGCTGCTAATGTAATAATGCCAGTCTCAACAGCTGGTCTTTGTGCTAGCAACGTATTAAAAATGCCACAATCTAAATACCCATTCTCTCTTTGAAGGTCGAACAGAACTGGCGATTTAATTCTAGTTTGAGTCGGAAATCGTACGAAGAAGCAAAAAAAAAAAAAAAAAAAAACGAAGCTATGGCGTTGGTTGTTGAGTTTAGCCGAAGAAGGCATCTACTTTTCGCTGTTGTTTTTGTGGTCTCTCTCTTAATGTCAAGCCTTGCTTCTGTGGATTCAGATGATGGTGAGTGCTTCTATGTTAGCACTGTAAGCTCTATCTCGCACAAAACATCCTAATCTCTGTTTTATTAGTATAATAATAGTGGTAACGTTCCTTTTTTTGTCTTCAATAACTGATTTCCGGTGTTTCGTAGATTCCAACCATGCCCTATATATTATATTCTTTTGCGTATTCTTCCTCTATAATATATTATTCTCGTTTACTTTTTCTTTATTTTGTTGTACCCTTTCGTCTTCCATTGCAATGTTATGCTGTTGCCGTTGCTTTTGGTAACACAAGATATTGAGCCCACAGCTGAGGCTTAGTCACTTGGTCTTGTGATTGAGCATATCATTGAATTGGTCTCCTTGTCTTGTAATAATTCCCGTTTCTTTTTTTCACCTTTTTCTGTGGCTGAATATTGAGGCTTGTGGGTCTTTATTTTTACACAGGAGCAACGTTACTGGAGATTAAGAAGTCATTTAGAGACGTGGATAATGTTCTGTATGACTGGACAGATTCACCCTCTTCAGACTACTGTGTTTGGAGAGGGGTCACTTGTGACAATGCCACCTTCAATGTCATTGCTTTGTGAGTCATTGTCTTTCTTTCTGATGTAAAACAAGTAGTCCTTTTACGTCATCACTATTCTTAGCTTGCATAGTCTGATGAGTTTACTGTGCATTTTTTTTTTATTCTACCTAGTGGTTATATTTTCTTATGGCTACAATGTGATGTTAAATTTGCTTTTTGGATGGAAACATAGGAATCTTTCAGGACTGAATCTTGAGGGGGAAGTGTCACCCGCAATTGGAGATCTTAAAAGCGTTTTTTCCGTGTAATGTGCCTCGTTTCTCTGATTCTGTCCATCTTTGAGCCTTCCATTTTCTCTCTTGTTTTTGCATGCACCACATATATTGTTTCGTGGGTATCTGAAATTGGAACTCTTGTTCTCTTTCATGGGCAGTGATCTCAGGGGTAATGGGCTATCGGGACAAATCCCTGATGAGATTGGTGATTGTTCATCTTTGAAAATCTTGTGAGTTTCTTTTGGGAAGAGCAATGTCTAGTAAGAGTCTCACTTGCTTTTGTTGATATGTTGGATGGTTATGACTTATATCGTGATTTCTAGGGACTTGTCCTTTAATGAGCTTTATGGTGATATACCATTTTCAATATCAAAGTTGAAGCAGCTGGAATCACTGTAAGAAATAACAGAAACTTACAATGTTGTGTTAGGATTAGTAGATTGTTGAAAATATTTGAAATAGGAATCACGACTGACTGGATTTTCAGGATTTTGAAGAACAATCAATTGATTGGTCCTATCCCATCAACCTTGTCCCAGATTCCAAATTTAAAAATTTTGTAAGCGTCTCTCTGCATTGTCTTTTGATCTAAATTAAATTTTTTCATATATTTACTCAATAGTCATTAGAATTCTTCATGCAGGGACTTGGCACAAAACAATCTAACTGGGGAAATACCCAGGCTCATATACTGGAATGAAGTATTGCAGTATCTGTGAGTATTATATTTTCAGACTCTTATAATTAGAGTTTATTTTTCCTTTTAAATTTTGGCTTGTTGTCCCCTTTGTTGTAATTTTAAGAGGGTTCTTTAGATGCGATTATGTGATTATCTTCCTTGTATGCAATCTAGTGGACTTCGAGGAAACAATTTGGTGGGAACACTCTCACCTGACATGTGCCAGCTAACTGGATTGTGGTACTTGTGAGTCTTGCCACCCCATCTTTCCATCATAAAGCACAATATCTGTGATCTTTATTCTTGAGCATTACCTAACTTGCACTTACCTTGCTATTTACTTTCATGATTTAATCAGTGATGCTTCTTGTCCTCACTGGCTTTGTGCAGTGATGTTAAAAACAATAGTTTGACTGGCAGCATTCCACAGAGTATCGGCAACTGTACCGCATTCCAAGTCTTGTATGCAATTAATCTAACTGAACTGATTTTTATATACATTTGGTACCTGGCCGGTTGAATTTTTTTTTTTTTTTTGTCTTTGTTTGATCTATTGTTGGATAGGGATTTATCTTACAACCAGCTTACAGGAGAGATTCCATTCAACATAGGGTTTTTGCAAGTGGCGACCCTGTACTTTCAGGCCCCTTTAATTTCTCCAAAAGTTTGTACTACGTGTTTTTTCTATGAGTTGCTGATTTGGTTCTACCAATGAATACTAGGTCTTTGCAGGGAAATCAACTATCAGGGCAGATTCCCTCTGTTATCGGCTTGATGCAGGCACTCGCCGTCTTGTAAGTCAAATTTATGTAAATATTGCTCTATGGGGCTTTCTTTTTGGGGTCCAAATTCAATAGAGTTTTTTGTGATAGGTTTTCTTTAGATCTTTATTCTCATTTCACATTTGTGTATTGTTCTGTGTCATTGGCAGAGATTTAAGCTGCAATATGTTAACTGGACCCATCCCTCCCATCTTGGGAAATTTAAGCTACACTGAGAAATTGTTAGTATTCACTTTCCATCCCAGTAATTTCTGGCTTCTGTTGTTTTGGTATGTACAATGAGGTTCACATATGCTGCTGTATATCTATCGTGAACTTGCATTCTGCAAATTATGTTCAATGTTTTCCAAAGCATAAGTATCATGTAACTTTTAGAATAACTGTTGTATCTATATTCTGTTGAGCACGAACCAGTGTGTAATATTTGAATTTGCTATCATTGTTGTGTAGGTATTTGCATGGTAACAAGCTTTCTGGCCCCATTCCTCAAGAACTCGGAAATATGACAAAGCTTCACTACTTGTAATAATTCTCACCAGCTCCTGTGTATGTTTTCAATTTGGTTGTAAGGGTGGTGCCGTCAAGCTAGATGCCATATGAGGATATTGCTTTCTCTTTTGTTTTGAAATGTAGAATTCTAGATATGATGCATAGTATTTGCCGGGTTAGCTTTGGGTTGGTGTCAACTGTATCAGGGTACATATAAGATCACATGCATTGCACATGGGGTTTACTTTGGTTTGTCTTTCAGGGGTTATTGACAGCCTGCCCTTGTTAAAAAAAAAAAAAAATATTCAGGGAATTGAATGACAATCAGCTCACCGATCATATTCCACCAGAACTGGGGAGGCTCACCGACTTGTTTGATCTGTAAGTTTTGGCCAATTAGTTTTTACTCACAAGGTCATTTACTTTGCTTCTAACATCTTACTACAAATCTGTTATGCAGTAATATTGCCGGCAACTACCTTCAAGGGCCTATTCCTGATAATATCAGCTCATGCACAAATCTGAATAGCCTGTATGTTAGAATGAACGTTTGTCTTGATATTTTGTGCTGCTGCTTATATTCTTCACTTTGATGATGGCTATTTTGTTGTTGGTTGGTTGTAGTAACCTGCATGGAAATAAACTAAATGGAACGATCCCAGCTGCATTACAGAGGTTGGAGAGTATGACATATTTGTAAGTCATTCCCAGTCTTTTTGATGAAGTGTTGCTCTTCATCGTCAGTCCCTTTCTGCCATCCCCCCTCCAATAAAACAGAAATTGAAAATAAACATATAATTAGAATGAAGATATAATTGTTTCAGAATTTTGTGGAGAAAGCTGCCAGATGGAAATTACTTTGCTGTTTACTATCAAACATGGCCAAGGATTAAATATCAGCCGATACAATATCAAGTTGCTGATGCTAATCTTTTAATAATACTGCAATGAAATTGTGATATTTTGATATGGTTATAAATGATACCAATACCGATATTTTCATACATGGGCAACATGAATTGTAATTTCTAACCCATTATATTTTCTAATCTTATTATTGTTTTCTGCCGTCGTTCTGGGAATACTTTGGAGAGTGGGGTTATTTGTTATCATGTTTTACTCCCCAATCTCATAACTGTCTTTATATCATAGGAATCTCTCGTCCAACAATCTTAGGGGTCCCATTCCAGTTGAGTTATCTCGTATTGGGAATCTGGATACTTTGTAAGTTTAAAATCATGCTTTTTTGGTAAAATGTTACTTTATTTGCTATTTTCAAGATGCAGTTTAAGCATAATTATAACTAGTGTTGATTTTCCCCAGGGATATTTCTGACAACAAAATTAGTGGTTCAATACCTTCATCCCTTGGTGACTTGGAGCATCTTCTAAAGCTGTACTTTATCACCATCTTGTAACTTTTGTTCCTGACATGAAATTTGAATTACTTACATGATTATTTTGTGCAATAGGAACTTAAGCATGAACCACATAACTGGGTTCATTCCAGCTGAGTTTGGCAATCTAAGAAGTGTTGTGGAGATGTGAGATGTTCTATCCCTTCTATTTAGTGCAAACTCTTGTTTTATAGTTTCTCTGCGTCATCTTATTATGTATCTGTTTTGTAGAGATCTTTCAAATAATCAGCTTTCAGGTCCCATTCCACAAGAACTTGGTCAGCTGCAGAACTTGTTTTCACTGTAAGTTGTTATGGAAAGATTCTGATAAATATGAGGTTTTGTTTTTTCTTGTTTTGGTTAGAGAATGGTGTAACACATCAAACTAGTACTCCACTGAGTATATTCCTTCTATCCAAACATTACTGATTTTGAAACGTTGGCTAAGTGGATTTTCATAAGTATCAAGGTAAAAGAGTTGGGACTAGATCTTGCTTTGTTAGTTAATGATGTTTGTGAAATTGTTATTTTATGGGCATAGAATTGTGGTTTCCTTGTCAATGTTTCCTTCATGACAATGTGATGCAACATAATGGCAGGAGAGTCGAAAACAACAATTTGTCTGGGGATGTGATATACTTGATGAACTGCCTCAGCCTTGCTGTCTTGTGTGTTCATTTTCAACTTCTATGTTTATGTTGTGTTTCCATTGGCTACTTTATTTCAGCTTATCTTGCTAATAAGAATGTTTGTCAATGTCTATTTGCAGAAATGTATCTTACAACCACCTTTCCGGTGATATCCCTACAAGCAATAATTTCTCAAGGTTTCCACCAGACAGGTTGGAGTCAACTTCATCTTCAAGCTGCATGGAAATATATGATTATGTTTGTATTTAGAAAGATGCATCCTTTTGCACTCTTGTTTTATAGTCTTCACCTGATGAATTAACTTCTGGACGCAGCTTCATTGGAAATCCTGATTTATGTGGCTATTGGCGTGGTTCATCATGTCACAAGTCTCATCCTGTGGAACGAGGTATAGGTATAATATATATAGAAATATTATTTTGTTTGCTTTTAGGTGAAATGCATTGCACAACAAACTTTCCTTGGCTTTTCAAAACATAGGTCTTGCTTGGCCATTCAAAACATAAGTCAGCTGATGAGTGTATCTCTTTGCAGGCTTTTTTTATATTTTGTTGTAGTCAATAGTGTGTGCAAAACCAGTAGTGAACCAGTGATTGAAGCATTCAGTAGTAATAAGCATTGTCCAGCATTAGAACTGGATATTGGCCTTTTGCAAAACTGTGACCATCAATGATATAAATATCAGTCAATATGATACATGTTGGATGATATGTGTTGATATTGACCTCTCCAATAAGGTCCAAGGATTCCTCTCCAGGTGAGTTATGGTTACTATGGGCCTATCACGACATTGCCATCATTTTGCAGTCCACTCCTTTTGCTTGACCTATGGTGTCACCTAGAGTGTGCTATAGGCCCATTATGACCAACACTACATAAGGCAAAGGGCCTGGGAAATTTTAATGGTTTTTGTACTTGATATGTATATAAGTTGGGTTTTTATATGTTGTGAAGTGTTTGTTGTTAGTTGGTATCATGTTTTGATTTAAACTATCGTATTTTTTGAGTTTGAGATATTTTCTCAAAATCCTTGTTAGTCGCCTTATTGACGATGTGGGATGCTATACAAGGCTGGTGATGTGTTGCACTCCTACATCTTTCATGTTTGGAGTGGTTTCAAATGTTACTGTTGAGATTGGGATTGATGACCCTAAACTTATTTCTTGATGCCTCAGCATGTATTTATAATTTTTTATCCATCACTTAACTGCTATCCTTGACCATAGTCATTGGAGTATAGCTCCCTTGCAAATCATGCATTAGATTGCTAACCTTAATTTCAATCCTGTATGGAAAATTAAAACTTTACTAAGTATTGCTTAGTCGCCACCTTGATGTGGTAGAGCTGTATCTCTCACATATGACCTAAACTGTGATTCATGTCTTATTTTCATTCAAGAAATGTCATAAGTCGGGTAACACTTTATGGCATTATAGGCACCATTATTTGGTGAACCTATTTTTTTAACCCCCTCCCCCCCCCCCCCCCCCAAAAAAAAACCAAAAGAAATGATATAGTTGGTGTGGGACATCAGCTTAAAGCTAAACAATTTTTCTTTTGATTTTTTTCAGTTGTCATTTAACTTACTCATTCTAGTTCGTACATTTATTGTTATATCCCAATCACTATGTAGTTATTAAGATATATCGGTGATAACAAATCAGTTAAGAGATGAAATACTATTCATTCTGTTCTTGTGAGTGGGAGACGAGTACCTCTCCTCTTCCCTGCATTGGGGGAAGGAGGCGTGATACCAAAGTGGTTAACCTAATTTAATTTTTTTATATTATTTGATTTTGTAGTTTTTAATATTTCAAAAATTGTAAGTATTTAGATTTATATTTCTTCTTACGAATATATTGAGGGATTGAATGTATAGTTGAAGAATAAGCTCTTTGATGGGCTTTTGTTTCATTTGATTTAATTTTGATTAAAGATTTTACTATAGTAAATCTCTATTTACCTAGGTTCTTTTGATGCCTATGAATGGGGCAGTCCAGATTGTAATCATATTACGTTCTGATTTGTAAATTATTTTATGCCTTTGTCCTTGTTGTCCCTTGTCCTATTAGATGTGATTTCTAGGAAGAAATTGCTTTGCTGTACCCTTGGGCTGGCCTCCGATGCTTTCAACCACCTTTTTTGAGCACATCCATAGTGGGGCTGACCTTGCAAGAATTGGATCTATTCACTCAGCCATCATAAGCTTTGAGTTGTAGACGAAATTCCTAACCTCACCAAATTCTAACTGTCCTTCAAAAAGTGACATTCCAGCAAAAAAGATCTTACCCCTACCATTCCTGTTTGAGGATTGTTTGTTTCTAAAGGGAAATCAATTATGGAAAGATTTTCAATGGTATCCAATGGACAGGAAGTTTCTTTTCTTGATTGTGTTTTGTCTTACCATTTTTGTTGTGTGCATAGGATTACTACATGGTCAGTAGTCTCTCTTCTCAGGCTAATGTATACTTTTTTTCTTGTCGTGCATGCAGTTGCAATATCTAAAGCAGCTATATTAGGAATAGCTCTGGGAGCACTTCTGATTCTTCTCATGATACTAGCTGCAGCTTGCCGGCCCCACAATCCTCCTCCATTTTTTGATGGGTCACTGGACAAACCAGGTACTTTTATCTACGTTAAATATCCCTAATGTGCCATTTGTTGCCTTGGTTGTTTTTTGGACTACAGTCAGGGTTATTATTATACTTATACATTCCACAAATAATTTTTGGTCCTTAGCTGATTTAATTGGACCATAAACTGTCTATTCAGAAACAAATATGGAAGGAATAATGATGGAAATAAATTTTGAACTATTGAAATTAAATATATTTTTAACAGTTGACACTCATACATCCCAAGTTGGCAGAAAGTCCTTGGCCTTTTTTAAACTGTGAACGGTGCCAGTGTTAACTTGCATTAAAAACTTGAAAAAGTGAAATCATCAACGGCATCCATGAACTTCCAAGTATCTTATTGGAAGACAGTTTATGGCTGATATCTGTTTACACCTTAATTAATTCTTAATCATGATGTTTTTTTGCCAATTGATGTCAAGGTGTTTCACAAACAAGTTGATAGTACAAAGAACTAATTCATGTGGGATAATGAACAAGCAATAGATTTCATTACCTTTGATCTAATATTCAATGAGATAATGAATTTGAAGGTGTGAAACTTGGGTAAAAGGCGCAGTAGAAAAGAGAAAAATACTTGGAGGGTGTTACTGCAGTGCTTAAATTTGGAGGTGTTAGACATATTATATGTTTACATATTCCCTAACCGCGTGTGATTGGTTATTGGCGAATTATCCAGCGTTATGAAGACCTGCGTTAGTTTCACGCCCGATACTTACAAATGCTTAATTCCCAGTATCCATGCTTGCCTTGCGCTTGATCGGCGCACAAGTGCTTGATCTAGTATGTCCACTCTTGAGGTGTGCTCGAGACGTGCATGAGCACTCTCTCCAGAATGTCCGAGCTTGGCGCGCTTTCGCCTAATGAGCGTCCGATCAGCACTCGAGTGTAGGGGTGCGGTTCCAATGCAGGTTTGACGGCCGCGCGGCTCTCGAGCGTTGGGGCACGTATTTTTTATTTGCTGCATCTTTTTGACCTAATTCTGTACCTTTCTATATATTCCTACATTCCACAACTTATGCAGCAATTCTTGTTACAAGGTGGCTCCTCTAAAGATCCCTTCTTTAAAGCTTGCAAAAGCCTCCTTTTTGAGAAAACTCTTTCCCGATCGTTAAGTATCAATCTTAAAGTTTTCTTATTACATTCTTATAAAATAAATATATTTTTTTATAGACACATTTTCCTACCTATTGACCTTGGTATGAGATGTAAGTGGCGTAAAAATTAGGATCCAGTGGTGTACGAAAATTCTTCAGCTTGTGAAGCAAAATTGACAAGAAGATCGGAAGGTGTCCAGTTCCATTGTCGAAGGTAAATTCAAGAAGTTCCTTGATAGGGGTCATAAGTCGGGAGTAAGTTGGCTAAATTTAGTGCATTTATAACACCCGATCTTGTTAATTAACTTTTTTAGTGCATTGTTTTTTTACTGACCGTAGAAGCTCAAAGGGTTTTATTCGATAACCGTGATTATTGAGGTTTCTCTTCATCACTGTGCTTACTATTTATATCTTTTTAATAGTTAAATACAACTAGATTTGAATTTATTTTTTGTGTATTGTACATTCGTGTGTATCCTTATTCCACGATTTGAAAAAGGGTCAAAACGAGTTGAGATTAGGGATTTCCTGGCCTTTTTCTAAGTTGAGACAATCAATGGTAGCTTGCAAATCAATTTTTAATATGAAAATGCATACTGCTTTTCTTTCCTTTATTTGTTCATGTGGTATCTTTCCATTATTTATGAGGCTCATCTTTTGATGAGCTATATTTTTAGAACTTTCATGGCCAAGAATATTTTTAACAAATTTTGGCATATACTACTATTGAAGAAAAGAACAAAGGCATGTAAAAGGAAAAATGCCGTGCCATCAGTTTAACTCTACCTCTTTATTCAACTTGTGCCCAAAACTCTCTGTCTATCTCTCTCTACATCTCTCTGATCATTTGAAAAACAGACAGTGGTTTCTTCTCGTTTAATAGCTGGTGATGCTGTTGTAATGGCAGAATAAAATATGGAACCTTAGCATTGGGATTAAGAAGCTACCATTTAAGGGTGTATCTCAACACATCTGTGGTGGATCTTCATAATTCATAATTGAACCAACCAATCAAGGAAAATAAGACAACTTATAGTGTCTTGAATGACTGTGAAGATTTGACCAAGCTTCTTGATTGTTCATTAGAGTCTTTTCTATTGACTGACTTGACTGCAATCAAGAGCTTCATCATAAAATTAAGGGTCTTAGAGATGATTTAGGAGCATAAATATGCGTTCCTTAACAAATCTGAAGCACATCACAATTATGTTGCTGGGACTTGCTGGGAAACCTTAAACTTATTGGTTATTTTATGTTCAAAATTGAACCACAACGAACCTTAAGAAAGCAAGTCAACAAAACCCTCCGCCTTGAACCTTTAACATGATTGCTCTGATCAAAGACAAACATTATATTGGGCATTCAAAATGCAAGTTGGTTATAGTATTCAAATGATTGATGCGCCTTTTAATAACCAAATGAAAAAGGAATGCATTTGCATAAGCTAGAAGCAGCATAAGCTGTAGCACAAGATGACTGAAGAATGTTTAGTGGGTCTATGCAATTGAATGAAATATACTTCACACAGTGAGGTGGTGGAAGATTAATTTGTTTACGAGGCAATAGAGAGAGGAAGCTGTAGACCTAGAAGACTTGGGATGAGGTAGTAGAGAAAAGATATAATTATAGGAAATTGCCATGGGTCAAGTGGAATGGGATAAAGAGGCTCCATAAAGCTCCCTGATAAAGAGGGTGTGCTTGGGATACATGAAATTTCCTTATATTTGATGGTGATATATGGTTTTTTTTGTGCTATGCTACTGGAAATATCCTTGCTGCTGACTAAATTTTTGCTTGTTCAATGCAGCAGTAATTAATTATTCTTCGCCAAAGCTGGTGATACTTCACATGAACATGGCTCTACATGTGTATGACGACATCATGAGGATGACTGAGAACTTGAGTGAGAAGTATATAATTGGTTATGGCGCATCAAGTACAGTTTACAAGTGTGTGCTCAAAAACTGCAAACCAGTGGCCATTAAAAAACTGTACTCCCACCCACAATCCCTGAAGGAATTTGAGACAGAGCTAGAGACAGTTGGAAGCATCAAACACCGAAATCTGGTCAGCCTTCAAGGTTACTCACTTTCTCATTCTGGAAACCTCCTGTTCTATGACTACATGGAAAATGGCAGCCTGTGGGATCTTCTTCATGGTAAGTGCAAAGTGATGCTTCCTTTGGTGCCTGAATGGATGGCGGTCATCTAATTGTGTAAATCTGTACATGCAGTGACATATCATTCTGCATTAACTAGTTCATTTTACTGAATGATTTTATGCTGAGTGTTTTGTTCTAATTTTGTTTTCTTGTCAAATTGCTAAGCTTTCTGTAAACTCTACATCCTTCCAACGGCACTCTGAAATTTAATACTTAGGAATTATTGCATGGATTTGGCATAGGAGGCAGCCATAGCCTTTTTTTTCTTTGATTGAATTTGTCATCGCAAAGCATAGCATGGTGGTTTTTGCTTGAGCTTGAGTGTTGTGTCCTCTAGGCCCTATGAAGAAGAAAAAGCTTGACTGGGATACTCGCCTTAAGATTGCATTGGGAGCAGCCCAAGGGCTTGCTTATCTTCACCACGACTGCAGCCCTCGTATAATCCATCGGGATGTCAAGTCATCAAACATTCTGTTGGACAAGGATTTCGAGGCACATCTCACTGACTTTGGCATTGCAAAGAGTGTTTGCACATCAAAGTCTCATACATCAACCTATGTGATGGGCACCATTGGCTATATAGATCCAGAGTATGCTCGCACTTCACGGCTCACGGAGAAGTCAGATGTGTACAGTTTTGGGATTGTTCTACTTGAGTTGCTGACCGGAAGAAAAGCAGTTGACAATGAATGCAATCTCCATCATCTTGTGAGTTGATTGTCCATCATTGTATCACATTTCTTCTTTATTACAATATGACTGTAATTGATTAAGCCAAAAAAGTGAAGGAAAAATCCAATGTGAGCATTTCAGCTCCTTTTTGATTGAGTGGAAGTTAAATCCCAACTAGTAATTGAACTTGATGGTGTTACCCGTGATGTTTCCTCCCAATTTCTCCCAATTTCTTAGGTTTTGCACGCCCATTCCTTTGAAAGGTGAATACTCAAGAGAACCACTTCCAATTGTTTAATATCCTCTCATATTTCAAATATGTATTGAGATTTGAAGGTGGCAGTATTGGCGCAGATATGTTGTTGGCTTGATATGGTGGACACGAGTTTGAATTATGGAAATAATCTCTTGCATAATGTAATGTAAAAGCACATACGTTAGATTCAGTAGTGGTCTTATCCTTAATCCAGCCCTATAGATAGCAGGAACTTCAGGCACCGGGATGCGGTCTTTTTATTTAGATTTCAGGGATAACTATGCTGTTTCAGTTATCAACTGATTTTATGCTTCTAACATTTGCTTGTGAATGTTCTAGATCCTGTCGAAGGCAGCTAACAATGCGGTCATGGAAGCAGTCGATCCAGAGGTTACGGCCACATGCAAGGATCTCGGTGCAGTGAAGAAGGTCTTCCAGCTTGCTCTTCTATGCACCAAAAGGCAGCCCTCGGAGAGACCCACCATGCATGAACTCACACGCGTTCTGAGAAGCATCGTCCCAGAAACAGCGCCGAAACAACCAAGCCTAATCCTGCCTGCACTGATCCCTTCATCTCAAGTGCCTTGTTACATGGACGAGTATGCTAACCTCAAAACACCTCACTTGGTCCATTGCTTATCCATGAGCACCTCTGATGCCCAACTCTTTCTTAAATTTGGTGAGGTGATTTCCCAGAACAGTGAGTGAATCGGTCGGGTAGCAGCTGGAAACGCAATGGTGTATTATGTTGGGAAATATCTCACAAATTAATGAATGTTTCTAGAAATATGGGAAACTATAACGCTGTGTCTGCATCATCTGAAAGGTGCTTAGTGCAGAACGAAGTCATTCAAAACCCAGATTCTGCGTAGTCCATAATTACCGCCGCCCCCCCCCCCCCAAAAAAAAAAACAAAAAAAAAAAACAAAAAAAGAAAGAGAATCAGTCTGGACTTACCATGGTCTTGGTCATGTATGGTAGTTTGGTCCTATCCTATGAATTGGGTTAGCAGGTATTGTTCTACACCGACCACCACCAGTGAAGAAATATGGGCTTGTGGGGGTCCCCTGGCATTGAGGCTACGGGGAATTGCAGAGGTACAAGGCCAGCTGCATTGTTGTCTGCGGCCGTGCAATAATGCACTGAGGCTGCTGGAGGCCTCTGTTCCGTTCTTTTTGTTTGGTAGTAATGATTCGATGCCCTGTTTGCACCAAGCAGCTGCCTGCCATCTTGATTTTGAAATTGTGAAAAATATTCGGTTGAAATTTTAGTTTCTGCTCTCACTTTGTTGCCAGATAAGACTGTAAAAAATCACTAATTTTACTCTATTTTGAGTCAGGAAAGTTTTGTTTGTTAATTTTCTTCGCAATTTTGAGTGTAATTATATTTGTTAACCGGAGGATTTTATCATATAACTATAAAATTCTTCATATTAATTGAGAACATTTTGTCAAATTAACAGTCAGTCTCAATTGCTATCGGAAATGGTAATCGGGCATCTTGATAAGTTTTTATATTAATTAGGATTAATACTAATCTGAAATTATTTGATAACGAATTCTTTTCAATTCTGTTTTCAAATATCTTAAGTAGTAAAACGCCTTTATGAGTTTACCACGCCTTTATGAGGTTCAGAAAGGCAACATTGCAGGGGCCAACAAAAGGAAAAGCTGACCCAACCGATGCAACGCGTGACTAAAAGGGTACGCATTTGGTTTTTGTTGGCCAAAGTCAATTACTGAAACACAACGTATAGATAATTATATTGTTGTGTCTTTCGTAACAATTATTTCTAAAGGCCTCGGGACGATTATGAGGGTTAATTAAATGCTTAGACAACGAATTAATTTGAGCAGTTAGAGGCCAACAATTGTTTGGTAATCGCATTAAATAAATTGAAGGAGGTTGGAACGGTAAATGAATTGTCGCTTGGATGGGCCATACACTTCTATAAATACAAGCTCTCTTAGTCTAAACGAGGGCACCTATTACTTTCGTATTTTTTGTATCTCTAGTTAAACTAAACAATTTCTTACTAAATACTTATTTAGATATAAGTACGGTAGCATCAAGCCTGCATCAAAGGTTAACAATTTATCTCTAGATAACCTAATCCATATGACAATACTTTAATGCAGGAGCCTGTACTTGGGAAGCCTTTCTCTCCTCACTTCTCTAGTTCACTTTTTAGTTTTACTATGTAATACTGATTTGAGTACGTGACGATAAATCATGAGAAAATCTCATACCTTTTACATTTTATTTTTGCTTATGATATGTAGAATTTGAGTTAGAAAATCTAAATCTATTCAAAATCTCTCGATTAAATCTTAATTCATAGTATGTATCATTACCATTTTCTATGTGAATGAGCTAAGCAAATTGTTCCCCTAGAAAGAGACTACTCACAAGTTTATCAAGAAGCCTAGAGAGGACCTAATCATGGTGAATACACGTACCTAGGGATGTTGTGGTAACCCAATAAACGCCCTAAATGAGAGAGATCTTGAAAAGAATGCAACCAGTGTCTGGTTTCCACTGATACCAACGCTTGAGCCGCTCAACCGCTAGAAATGTCCAAACAATCAAATATACTTTAGGGGAAAAAAAATTGCAGATTAGCCTCATAAGATGGGTCTCAACCATCCCAAGCTTCAACTTCTAAAAGGAGGTCAAAAAAGAAAACACCTATAGAAAAGGGACCCATTCAACCAATATCCCTTGGAGATTACCGATTTCATGGAGCAAGTTCATTATGACCGGAAGAATGACTCGGCAATTGGATCATGAAGTGACACCAGAACATCGCAACCAGAGATCCAAGTAACAGTTAGATCGTAAAATTAGCAAAGAGAAGGAATCATGTAGTAAGACTTAGTTTTCTCATTCAGTAAAACTAATACCTAGTGTTTGAATATTACATCGAGCTTAGAACTTTTGTCAATGCTTGAAGAATTATTTCCTCCGCTGAAGTAGAGGTAAGGATAAGAAAGTTCGGGGCTTCTCCAAATAAGCCTATCAAGTCCGTAGGATTCCATTCACGGTGCAAGTGATGGGCAATTATTGTCGATAAAGCTCAAAACACTAACCTTGGAGCTATACTGTGGTGATCTGGATCAGATAACCTCGATTCTTCAAATACAACGCTATATTTTTTTAGCCTACAATAATATGTAACTCAAGTCATTTAATAATAATAATACTCTTTATTTTATAAATCTCATATCTAATAAGTACAATATTTAAACTCATAATACTCCAATATAGTCCTACAAACTATAACTATGAGCACACAACTCAAAATACTCAAAACAACATTCTAACAATTTCTAGGTCTCCTTAGCTACCTAGTGTATTAGTCATTCATATGGTAACTTGTGCTATTCTTAAAAGAGACAATGACAAACGGGTTAAATTTCTAATAAATAACTTTATAATCTAGAAATAAAATAAAATTTTGGTATACAATGATAATAGAGTTCAAATTAAAGAAACTTATATAGAACTAACAATATAAAAAATCATCTAGAGTTCTAAGAGATAAGGCTCCAAAAAATTATACCAATCAAACCAAACTTAATGATCTCAATAAGAATATGGCCAACTGAACTTGTTGACCTTAATATGAATTGGACCATCCCCTCCAACAAGAATGTGGTGAATCAAACCATGCCCTTCAACAAGAAATTATATCGGTCAAACCAAATTTAATGATCTCAATAAGAATGTGGCAAAGTGAACCTATTGATCTTAATCCGAATCGAACCATCCCCTTCTAGCCCCACAAGGATGTGCAACTCGGACTCATGAACCCTTGGTTGAATCAAACCTTGCCATGTCAACAATTTTAATAAGAATATGACAACCTGAATTAGTTAACCCCCGGTAGGATTACACCGTCCACTTTAATAAGCTCAATCAAAAGAATCTACAAGGATTGTATTTTTCTCCATGGTGAACCTATGGCCACTTATCTTGATGACTCACCATCACTCTTAGAATATGTCTAATTGTCTCACAACTGTTCCAAGTGGTAAAGTCATCTATAGTTCTAATTATTCTTCACTGTTACTGTTGGCGTAAAACGGAAGACATGGTGATCGATCGGACAGATCGCTCGGACGGCAACAGAGATGAGCTCTCAGACGAATGGCAAAAAATAGAGATAAAATAAATAAGAGAACATACACGAGATTCTAACATGGAAAGACCCTTCTTGACTAAGAAAAAAATCATAAAAGAATACACTATAAACAGTTGATTGTTTAAAAGAATATTAGCTACATAAAGCCCAAACAAGAGAAAAAATAATCACAAGTGTATATCTCTCGCAATCTCTCTCAAGAAAAGTCTCTCTTTATCTTTACAACAAAAGCTTACCCACAACTCTCTCAATGCATGCTCCAAGTGATTCGCCACACCATATCTCCAGCAAGAGCACAAGCATATATACACACAAGAGGCCTAGTGGTCGGTCAGCCACCCCAGCAGTAGGGTGGCAGGACCACGCCTCCTAGGCCTGTCACAGCAGGCGCACGTCTGGCGTGCAGAGTGGTAGGTATGACACCCATCGGAAGTTGTAGCCGTCTCAAACTTTCAATCAGGGTGGGTCAACTGCCGACCTGTAAAACGCAGCTATAGCAGGAATACTGAGAGAGAGAGTCAACGCCTAGGCTTTCAGAGTCATCATTCATGTTCTCAGCTACCTTTCAGACACGATTCCTTCAGCGAATCATCGTTCGTTTTGACAGG
>JAOVVI020001693.1:0-23331 GCA_028571085.2 Nepenthes alata
TATTTGTTTGATATAATATTTATTTATTTTTACACAAGTTTAAATAAATTGGTAAAATATTATATTATTAAGTTTTTTTAAAAAATAATTAAAATGTATTTCCCAATATTTTTTTCCTAGCCTATTGTAAAGGTAACTGTATGACAAATGAAATATTTAGGTATTTGGTACGGTAGAGATTAGAAACTACAATTAAAATTTATGAATGTTCTGTTATAGTAAGAAATTTTTTGGTGAACTCTAAATCCTAAAAATATAATTTATAATTTTTTTTATTTATCATTTTGAAATTTATAAAACTAAACTTGTATTATTAGTATTTAAAATCTTTAAGGTCATGTTTGTATCTTGCCAAACTATAAATTGTATAGTTATTTAACAGTCTTTTTAATAAAATAAGTGTTTACATGAAGAACTAATGATTAATTAGATAAAGATTGTATTGGATTTTGGTCACTTTCTTATGGGTGTTGTAATAAATGGATGGTCATCGAAAAGTTGTACAATGTTTGTGCAAGGATTGAAATAGTCGCACGCACGATAAGTGGAGGAGGCATATCCTGGTATCGATGCCAAGGGGCGACTCGATGCTGATGCCCAGGGGCAACTAGGTACCGATGCTAAGGGTGACCGGGTGCCGATGCCGAGGGGCGACCAGGTGCTGATTCCGAGAGGCGACCCGGTACCAATGTTGAGGGCTAATTAGGTATCGATGCTGATGGGTGCCTCGATGCTGATGTCGAAGGGCGACTTAGTGCCGAATCTGAGAGGCGTGATGAGTCCGAATGTGACCGGACTGTTGAGTCCGAAGAGAGATTGAATTGCAAATGGGAAGGGTAGATCGGACTGTCGAGATTGAATGGTAACTGGATTGCTTATACTGAATGATGACCGACTACCGGTCCCAATGGCCTGCAAAGAAAAAGTCCACAAAACTCCCTTTAGGGTTTATAAAAGGGAGTACGATTGAGAGAAAAATGCTGAGAGATAGAATAAAAATACCACTTTATAAAAATAGACTAGTGAGTGCCGTCGGTGAGATAAGGAGAGATAGAGAGAAAAAGCGAGTAGACATCGATCCAACTCGTCTTCATTGTTGTTCGGGTTTGTCTGATTCAATGTATTGTGTTCTTGTAATCTGTATTTGGGGTTTATATAACCGATTTTATATAATTGATATTTTAAATATTTTGTCTCGTAATTTTTCTCAATTATTGAGAAGAGAATTTGTTATATAAAATTATTTATATCTTTTTTTTTTATTTTTATGATTGTCGTTTATCTATTGTGTATTATCGTTGTGATTCCTCTTGGTTCATTCAAGCTATTGGCAGATATCCCAACAAATTAGACCCAAATATTTAGTAACATGTATTAAAGGTTACGAAAGGGACCTTTTTAAGAGGGGACTTAATGTTCCCTTTAAAAACAATTTCCTAAGGAGTTATCCCTTAGAGGGTTTATAGGAATATTTTAAATATGCGGTTGATAATGAGTTTTTTTTTTACACGAGGCTACTAAGAAATCTTTCCTCATGAACCCTTCCTTGAAATTTTTTCTTTGTCATGACATGGCTCGGTATTTAACATATTACTCAAGTTGTTTGAATTATAACTTGACAAAATTATAAATATCATGTCTTAAAAAACTCAAATAGGGAAAACATCTATTATCATTCATTAATATAAAAAAGTGTCTAAAACAATGTATGCTATAAATTTACATATATGGAAATGCTGCGCTCCTGGTTCCCAGGTGTTGTATAAATTAGAGAGTCTTTCAATTTTCTATTGCGGGTCGATTTGGATCAGGTCCGATCTCCGTCGCTTCTAGCTTGAAACTTGCGCACCATAAATTGCAAGCAAGATGTCAAAGGATGGCGGGAGGTTGTCCCACCGTAAATATTTCGACGCTCAAATAAGATATCTTCCGTAATAAATGAAGAAATACACGTTTAAAGGTAAACTTGATAAAAATGCAAGGATGTGGGAATGTGAGTGGGATATGTTTAGAGGTTTGGGCTCCGTTGGCTGTACTGCTGTGGGTGTCTCACTAACTCCGTCATGAAAATGACGGTGGCTCATGGGAAGGTAGATAGTTCTTGCTCCTTGAGATAGAAGGGTGAAGGATTCAACACTCGATCTTTGGTCATTGTTTTTTGCTTGAAGTTAGGCCCTCTCTTCCCGTTGAAGAAAGGGATATTTGTAAGCCCCATAGTGAAGGACCTTGGGCACGGGAATCTCTAACATGTGGCTAGCCGAGATTCATCGACTGTTGATCGCTGGCGGTGGCCAGCGGTGTCAGTTATCGCCTAGCAGTGGTGCGGGGGCCGTTGCCAGGCATGGATGGCACGGGTCCGTTTGACCTTTCTTGGATTGGCTGGGAGGCTGTCGGTGTGGCGCGCGCTATGGCTGGCCAATGTTGACCTTGTTCTCCATTGGTTGGCAGTTCCTCTGCCAGCGTTCCCTGTGCTGGTAGACTGCGACAGTTGTTGTAGGGACGCATGCAAAGCTAGTTAGTCTCATTGCCTGGTGCTCAGCACGCCTTGTCACCTCGTGCCCAAGTTTGCCCTCATGGATTGGGCTTCTTTGCCGATGGACATCCTTCTCCCAATTGGGCCTAGTCAATCTCGGCCCAATTCCATGTTGGACCCAACATTAGCCCACCAAAAGAATGTTCAAATGGCTCACAATAATTGTCCTAAAAATCACGTAGGCAATTATACTGTAGGTGGCGCATAAGCACCCAGTATGCTCCATCATGCACAAAATATCAGCATTGATCCGCATACGAGCATCACCCATGCGTGCATCAAGTACAAAGAATCGCTAAAAGTCACTAGACTATGCGCATGTGTGCCATTCAAGCATGTCTTTACTACACTCATGCCTGGGGACGGCCCATCGTCGGGCCTAGCTTGTCAAACATGGGTCCCGCTGCTTAATGTTGCGTCTTTCCTTGAGATATGCGGGATTCCAATCTTTAAGGGAGTCTTTCCTTTCCCATGTGAATATGTAGCTTTTTCAGCCGTTGCAGGGGTTCGGAGCCTTCTATCATCAGGCCGATGAGGTTCTTGAGGGCACCACTAGGCTTTGGATCCGACGGGCTGTCTAACTCCTCGCAACGTTGAAGGCCTAGGGGAGCCGGCACGTGGCTTCGTCGTGTCCTGAGGGAAGTGGAGGACATGGAGGCCTAGGTGCTGGTTACTGTTGGAGAGGTTGAGCAGACTCGAGCACGAGCGTATTGGTGTGGGAGTTATTCAAGCTCAAGGGCCTGAACTTCCTTTGAGCAACACGTTCGGACTTCTACAGCTTCCTTGGTCATCGGGAACCTTGACGATTCCCATCCTTCTTTTTCCTTCCACCGCCCTCGGGTGGATAATCTCTTCATGCTCGGGCTTCTTGGCTTCATTGGCCTCTTCGGCCACTATGTATGCACGAGTGATCGCCTTGGCATCCTTGAAGGTTTGTGGCTCCTTGTGTACGAGGTGCTTGAAGAAGTTACATCCATCCAGAGCAGACAAGAAAACAATGAGCATAACTCCATTAGTAAGCTTTGGGATTGGCCTCGCTTCTGCAATGAATTGCTTCAAAAAACTTTTCAAATTCTCCCTGGATCCTTACTTCACACGAGTAAGGTGCCACGGTTGCTTCTCTACTCTCCAACTAGAAGTAAACTACGAGAGGAAAATTTTCACCAACTCGCTAAATGGTCGAATTGAGTTCGTTAACAGTCTATAAAACTAGATCCTAACATCGCCCTTAAGTGTCAAGGGGAAGCACTGGCATATCATCATCTCATCTAAGCCTTGAAGGCTTAGGTGTGTCCGGAAGTTATCCAAATGATCCATTGGATTGGTACTTCCATCGTAGACATCAAAATTCAGCATTTTAAACTTGTGAGGGAGCAGCCTCGTCCTGCTTTCCATAGTAAACGGTGATCTGCGTAGGTCGACAGTTCCTCCTCCAGTATCATCTCCAAAGACACGCTGCCAAATCTTCTCAAGTTTCTCCTCCATTTGGGGAGGAGTCGTCATCCTCTTCTCGTTGAGATAGTCTCTCAACTCGTAAGGGTTCTGCCCAATCTGATAAGTCGGACGGCTGTGATCCTTTGGAGGAAACTCACCGCGAGAAGACCCTAGTTGACATGTGGGCTCTCATGAATACCGAGGATTTTGCCTCTCCGGGATATCCTCCCAAACTCTTGAACTTAAGTGATCTTCAAGTCACGATGAAACTTTGTTGCTCGAGGCAACCTGGATCCCGGCCTCGTTGCACTAGCTAACTTGCTTTTAAGGGGTGCTTCTTTCCCCTATCTTTTTTCTTAGACGTGGAAGTCTGATAGGCCGAGGACGGCGTCCCTTTTGGCCCTCGTCCAATCACAAGTAGACGGTCTGGATGGCTTTCGAGATGCCGTCCATCCTCATAGTAAGTGCTCGTACACACGGGTCAGGATAGTCATCCATCCTACTACCCACAGGAGGCGATTACCACATGAAGTGGTGTCCTAGACGGGCGCACTAACTTGTGCTCGGGTGTTCGCCATGCTGAAGTTGTTGAAAGCGTGTGGATTAGACTTTTACTCGTTCCCATAAACGACGCCAATGATACATTCCTGATTCCCAAGTATTGTACGGATTAGAGAGCCTTTCAATCTTCAGCTACGAGTCGATCTGGATCGAGTCCGATCTCCGTCGTTGCTAGCCTAGAACCTGCGCACCACAAACTGCAAGTAAGATGTTAGAGGACGGCAGAAGGTTGTCTCACCGTAAACACTCTGACGCTCAAGTCAAGTATCTTCCACAATAAACGAAAAAATACATGTTTAAAGGTAAACATGATAGGAATGCAAGGATGCGGGAATGTGAGTGGGATGTGTTTGGAGGTCTAGGCTATGTTGGTTGCACCGCTGCGGGTGTCTCACTAACTCCGTCGCAAAAATGACGATGGATTAAGGGAAGGGAGCTAGTTCTTGTTCCTAGAGATGGAAGGGTGAAGGATTCAATACTCGATCTCTTGTCACTATTTTTTGCTTGAAGTCAGGCCCTCTCTTCCGGTTGAAGGAAGAGATATTTATAGGCTCCATTTTAGAGGATCTTGGGCATAGGAATCTCTAACATGTGATAAGCCGAGATTCACCAGCCTTTGACTACTGTCGGTGGCCAGCGGTGTCAGTTGTTGCCTTACGGTGGCGTGGGAACCATTGCCAGGTGTGGCTAGTAAGGGTATGTTTGACCTTGCTTGGTTTTGCTGGGAGGCTGCTGGGGTGGTGCACGCTATGGCTGGCCAACGTTGACCTTGTTTTCCATTGGCCGGTAGTTCCTTCGTCGACGTCCTCTACGCTGGCAAACTACGACGGCTACGGCAAGGACGCAGGTAAAGCTGATTGGTCTCGCCGCTTGGTGTTTAGCACGCCTCGTCACCTCATGCCCAAGTTTGCCTTCATGGACTGGGCTTTTCTACTGATGGACGTCCTTCCCCCAACTGGGCCTAGCCAAACTCGGCCTAATTCCATGTTGGACCCAACAAGAAAATATAAATACATCACAATTATTATGTTACAATTTTAATACAACATATTTAAGTTACTTTTCTCTCAAAATCCCTTAAAGGCATGTTGTTCTACAGTTAAATCTCCAAAGCACCTACAAATATTCTAGCAAAATTCAAATAAAAATATTATGGAGTAAGTCAAATATCAAGTAAGTCATATAATAATAATAATAAAGGCATGAGATTTTCTATACTTTGATTTTATATCCAATAGGAGGCTTTCAATCAAAATTTGCAATCTCAAAACTGGGGGTGGGGCAGAGTCACACCAGGTACTTGCGCTTTTCCCACTGAAAGAGGCAGGTGCCATTATACATGTTGGTCTTGCTAGAAAAGTGAAATTGGCAGTTGAACGTTTTGAAAAAGAAAAGGAAAAAATAAAGACAGGTACCTCATCAAAACATTCCAACTGACAACTCCAGTTTCCCGTTCTTCCTTCTTGATGAGAACAGATTTTCCTTCTTTTAATTTGTGTTGAGAGCCAGCACTTTTCACCATATTATTTACCAGTCCATTGGCAATAGGTTTTGAGGCACTTTGATCAATATTCTCAGCATCTTGCTTCTCTGCAACGTATTCTTCCACTTTACCAGCATTCTCCATCAATTTCTTAAACATCAGACCACTGCTGGAGAGTTCTTCAAACGTTCCCTCTTCTTGGACCACACCATCATGGACCAGAATAATTCTATCAACCTGTGAAAGAAAATGAAGCTGATTGGTGACAAGAATTCTAGTCCTTCCCCTTAATTCTTCCTTGATACATTTCTCGAACACCTGTCAATGAGTCAATTACAAATAGAATCAATGAAAAGTAAACATTTTAGGTTCAATTTTTAAGCATGAATATTACATAAAGAAAACAGTGTAAGGTCATGCCAAACACAAAAAACAATTAATGAAAATTCACAACAATGGCAGCATCAAAACAATTTGATCTGGCAAATGCTCCATTGCTGCAGGAAAACCCAATAGGGAAAAGAGCCTCATTGGATGCGCAATAAATTTGCACCCAATCATACTAGCAACACCAGCAAGGACACCATTGACACTTGCATGTGTAAAATACACATTATAGAGGGTTAGCACAACTTTCGTGGCACTGTGACTGCATGCTTTACAATGACAGCTGCAACTGTTAACATGAGGGAAAAGCAAATGTAAAGATACTATTAGTTTCAAGATTAAATGTTCACCTGCCGGCCCACATGAGCATCTAAAGCACTCAAAGGGTCATCAAATATGCAAACATCCGAGTTGGAATAAACAGCCCTAGCCATTGAAACTCTTTGCTTTTGACCACCGCTGATATTTACTCCTCTTTCACCAATCTCAGTAAGATCACCACCCTAATTAAGCATATGTGACAGGATAGAAACATTAGATTTTCAAATTACAACATTAAGATATTACAAGTATCATTTATATCTCATATTATACACCTACAGGTAGTAATTCAAGGTCATGCTGCAAAGCAGTCACATCTACTGCTCTCTCATATCTAGCTGGTTCGAAGATGGATCCGAATAATATGTTGTCACGTACCTGAAAGTAATTTTTTTTAGCTTTGCACAGTAAATGACATAAGAACAAAAGATTAACTGTACCTAACTTCTAATCTACAGCAGATATATATGTATTTATTTATTTACCTGCAGCATGCTAACTAACTGATGTATCCATCAAATTTCATATTACAAAAGGAGAAAACGGTTTCTATCACATACCTTGCTATGCATCTAAAGACAAGACATCAAACAGACAGCAATAAAGTAATTAGTCTGTGGTTATGCAATTTAACAAAGGATATAAGGGCAGTGAACTTACAGTTGCATTGAAAATCCAAGAAATTTGGGGAACATAAGCAACTGTTCCTCTAATGGTTACACTTGTATCTGATGATGATGGAGGAAGCTCTCCCAGCATTGCAGATATCAGTGATGTTTTTCCTTCTCCAGTACTGCCAACTATGGCCACTAAGCTGCCAACTGGTATATCTAAATTGATATTAGAGAGTGTGGGCTTCTCTGCCTGCACCAGAAAACAAGAAGTCTAGTGCTTCATTTTCAAACTATTTCCGGTTTTTTGTGAATCATCCAATCAATATATACGAGTAAGGGAACAAATAAACAAGACAGAAAACAAGAAGAATTCCCCCAAAGCATAGACTTTTCCTTTGATCATCTGACAATGGGATCCTTCAAAAAGCTCTAAAAGTTTAATATTTTATTGCTGCAACTGAAAATCTAGGGTCATATCCATTTACTAGCAGAAAATAACCACCAGGAGTAATTTATGGGCTCTTGCATGCCATTTCAAACAGTTTATGCGCATATGAAAGAGTTGTAGAGTTTATAATGAATTCTGTAAATCTTTTTTCTTTATGTCCAGAGAGGTATTGATACATCATTCTCTAAAATTTCAACAAGGATCCTTGATTAAACAAACAGAAAAATTTATCGGCAACTATTGCCCATCAAGACCAACATTGCTAAGCAAGATGTTATTTTAGCTCAAATAATAGGTCCACAGTTGAAAGACGTATTTCTTCATATTTTTCATTTACACAATGTAAATACTTTATACAAGTGCTTCTATGAGTATTCCAAAAAATGTAATTAAGATCATGAGAATATCTCCATAATCTCCTATGAACCAAGAAAGAGGAAGAGGGATATCACATGATCTTACACAATCTTACTATTGAGAATACATTGCATAATCTAGTTCATAATCAACAAGAGAGATACTTAAGGATAATCAAAAGATTATCTCCAATATCATGGATAATATTGGAAAATATCATAGAGATTATTCTCTAGAATAATCAAGAGATTATTCGAGATTAAGATATCCAAGAGGACATCTGAGATTATCTCAACAATAACACACTGGACAAACTTGGAAATGCTAAAGAATATTGCCAGAAGCTACTTGGAAATTGGAGCAGAGAAGTAGCTGCAACAAGGATATTGCCAACTGGAGGCATAATACATAAATGGATTGCTAATATTTTCCTTAGTAGCAAGAAAACCTCAAAGGGACTGCTGAATATAAAGTTCCGTAAATAGTATTAAAATGACAAGATACTTGTGAGTAAAGGAACACTTAACCTCTTATAAAGAGAAAGCTGCCAAATGATGCAAAACTAATCTACATATTAGATGCACGCTAGATATGCTTTCGTAATTACTTGAATTCTATTAAAGATACATCACAAGACACAGTAGAGAGGAACTAATGAAATTCAACGTCAGCAACATATGAAGCAACAACCATGGTCAAAAACCAATTACATATAGTTGCTTTGACCAGATCCTTCCTTTGACTGGAAATCTGAAGGTTGTTAACCAAAAGAAGTGTTTTTTTTTTATGATCAGTTAAGTTCAATACACGTACACCCTTTGTGACACATCACATGCAGAAAAGACATGAAAAAAGGAAAAAATTGTGTAAGAAAGATGGGTAAACCTTTGGATCCCATGAAAAGTTTCCATTTTTGATTGAGATAGCAGATAGTCCTGGTTCAAGAGGGGGGTTTGGCAAAAGAATTCTCTCCTCAGCTAGCAATAGTTCCTCCAAACGTTTTAAGGATACATTTGCATTTACAACCTGTATAGGAACATCATCAGTACTATGCACTCTCACTTTCAGTATGCAACAAATCTCAACTTAAATTACTACTATATGAACTGTATATCAGTCAGAATCAGAATCAAAATGAAGCATAGAACACCAAACTAAGCAAAGCAACAAAGGGGTGAATCTGTGCTGGAAAAAGAGAACCACAAGAGATATTTCCAAATATCTCTTACCTACGTATAGGATTCCTTAGCCCCATTTGTTTTGCAGAGAATAACTTCCTAAAAAATGTTTTCTGCATTTTTTGATGTTTGGCACAATAGAAGAAACTAAGTCAATACAAAATATTTTCCTCATCAAGGGAACTAAGCCTGAATTCAGGAAAAAGCCATTTTTTGAAAACCATCCACTAGCCACTATTGACCACTAACACTAATTAATGAAAATCTCACAAACATAAAATGTCACAATTGATTGATAATGCAACCGGCCACCACCGTCGATTGCTGGTCGATGAGGCCATTGAGTGCCACAACTAGTTGCTCACCTACTGACGATGACACTATCATAATCCCTATCAATTTATGGTCGATCAGTAAGCATTGCTGGCCAATGATGCAATCACCACCACCTTGTTGGTCACAAGTTAATAGCCAATTGGAGATGCCATTACCACTAGTCATCTGTCTTTGATCCCACCGACTGCCATTATTGGTTATCAGATGGATAGCAATGCCACCACCCACACCATCATTGATTGCCGGTTATTCTCTAATCAAAGATGTCATCACCTAAGAAACACGGACACTGTTCTAAAGCTAAAGTGTCAGTGTTTGACATATATCAGACACCAACTCTCTTCTGATACATCCTATGTCTAAATTTTTTAAAAATGTTTTAGGATTCCGACGCAATTGGACAAGTTTTGAACACGCATGGGACATGTTTGGATACATTTTGGATATAAAAGGGATATGTTTTGGACATGTTTTTGTTCAAACTTTTTGCTTATATTTTGTATCTTTTAGCAATTATAAAGTGTAAAGTGATAAAATTAAAATATATTTTTTAATTGATTTATAAAAAAATTTTCTATATTAAATTTATTGAAATTATTGTTATACTATAATAACTTGTTGAAGTTGTTCTAACATAATTCATTTATATTAGTTAAATTAAATACTTTTCTATGAATTTTTTTAGGTAAACAAACAAAAAAATATACATATCTATTGCTAATTTCGTATAAAATGGTGTTATTCATTAATGTAATGATATGGCATCATTAATCAGCTATTTAGTTATAAATAATCCATTAGTTAGCATTAGTTAGTATTTTGAGGAGAAATATATGTCAATTAGTGGGTGACTAAGGCAATAGCCGTACAGTATAAGAGAAGAATGCTTTGTAACAGAGTCCGGTTGTTGAATGAATGAATGGAAGTCTGCTTCCCATCCCTCGTCTGCTCTACCTCTCCTGTGTATGTCTTCTTCTTCTTCTTCTTCTTCTTAATTTCATCTCCTTCTTCACTTTCTTTCTCTTCTCCTCTGATTTCCCTCAATTCTTCCCTATTTAGTCTGTCCTCTCCTCTTTCAATAATCTGATTTTTCAGATTTTCTCCCAAAATTAGCCTACTTCATCATAATTGGTATCAGAGAAATACTTTCCTAGTGACATCCTTGAACCCAATCTAACCAAACACAAGAAAACAACCAAAAATATGGATAAGAACTACCTATCCACCGGTAGAAGAAAGCCAATTTCTCGAATTCTTGAATTTTTGATGCATCTACAACACTTTATGCCATTGCCAATGCAATGCTGGATCACTCTACTGAAGCATCTTTGCATTTCTACTACAACATTCTTGGTCTTCTCCTCTTTCACTAATCTGATTTTCTACATTTTCTTCCAAAATTAACCCACTTCATCACAATTAATTAAAAAACAATAAACTATGATTGCAGCCTATGCATTTCCATCATGTTGCGTCTTTATTTCTTAAAAAATAGCATGTTAGTATGTTAGAATTGTGTTATGTCCATGACAGTGTCCATGCTTCTTAGATCACCACCATTGGCTGGTTAATTTGATAACCCATTTTCTCATGCATAGCAAACATTGGATGATCATGTTAATGGAAGTAATTTTCCTTGAAAATTCTTTCCATAGAAAATATTTTCCCATTTCAAAAAGAATGAACCTTGTCAAACAAATGGAACCTTAATAACATAAACTAATTAGCTTCATAGACTAATACTAGATCTCTACAGCTGCAGGACCAAGCAGATCAGCTTCCCCAGACTAAACGGCTATTCTAGAATCACAATATGGACTACAACATCAATGTCACTGCAGTGCTTGAGACAAACAGAAAGAGAACACTGGGAGGCAGCTATTTTGGTTGGGGGGGGGGGGCAGTAAATCACTAATCTCACAAATCAATTCAAGATTAAGTATAAAAGTCAAAAGGAAAAATTTTCAAACACCTTCTAAATATGACACCAAAAGTATTAGATATAGCACCATACGTAATTAGGAAAGGCCACCCATAAATTGCACATGACAATTAACAAATAATTATGCTATGTTCAGCTACAGCAGAAGATTAATAAAGGGAAAAGTTTCCAACACCTGAGTGATGATATTAGGAAGCATAAAAAGAGGGAACCGCAGTACTGCAAACAAGGACAGTGACGTGAATGCCCTTGAGGGTGTCAAATCACCTCCAAGCAAAGAGAAAACTCCAAATGAGACCACGGTCACCAGAACTGGAATGCTATTTAGTATGAAGAAGTCGAACTGCACAGCAAGAAAGAAGTGGGGAAATGAAGAAGAAAACAACGTTAGCATTACAAGCTCATTCTAGCAAACACTAGAGCATTCGCAAAGAAATGGAGAAGGCAAGCTCATTAAATTAGAGTTAAAAATGCTCAGTTACAACAAAGTTTTTCAGCTTTAAAGATATATGGGCCATTTGGTTGAAAACTCCGTTCTGAATTTCCTACCTCATTCCCAATGGACCAAGTATAACCAAGTTTGTATTCTCAAAGAAATAAAAATAATTAGCACCAGAAAGAGGTAATGTTTAACCTCATAGTAGAAGGAATAAAAATTCCAGGATGCAGACGTGGTCACTGCTGGACACCACCATGGTTACTATGGTGCACTGGTGACCAATTGTGGTGGCAATAATTAATCCAAGCTGGAATAATTATATTTCATACAAACCAAACAATATAATACATATTTATGCCCTAATCATGAGTAATATATATTACATTCCTACCCTATACAATTTAGCACCCAAACATATGACAGATGTAGCCTTTTAATAGCTAATGATAACCAGCTGCAAGTATACAATATGCATAATCTTTGATTCTTTTCAATTATGTATACTTCTAGCATATCTGTGATGACAACTTCTAAGCCACCCAAACTGACACAGATGCCCATTTGGACATGCTGCTATGGGCCAGTGGGGGGCAGCCCCCTGACACTGGCATTCTTGATAAGGTCAAGACCCCATTGTTAGAGAAGTATAAAATTATCGTAGTTGCTGATATGCATGCCAGATAGTGGAGGATCTAGTATATATACCAATTTAAATACAAGAGATGGTCAATATAAAAGCTAAAAATCTGACACTAAAGCTATTAATTCTTCTAGGAAACACAGACATGTACAAGGTAAAACATACACAAATATGGTGATATTACATATGCACAGGCACGCGCACACACACAGACTTATATTATACATACATACATATATATATATATTATACAGACATATATCTATCTATCTATATATATATATATTACACACCGCCCCTAGTAGTTGTGACATGCGAAGCCATGACAACTCCTCAGTCCGAACACTTTGAACCTTTGACTGGAAACTGTTCTCCCATGCATAGCATCTGAGAATGGCCACTATCAGCTCACAACAATTTCAAGAAAAAAATTCTATGTTCAACATACTGGATGGTTTAAAGAGCTAACATACTTTACAGTATCCATGGCAGCCAAAATTTCATTCATGAGACCGATTCTCTTGTCTGTTCTCTGCAACCCTTCCTTTGACAATTTCTGCATTTTGCTGATAACAAACGTCTGTCCCATGAAAACATGAATTAAGTACCCATCCTTCAAGTGCACCCCACTAGGGGGAATCCACAGGCAAAGAACAAATTTTAAGAAGGTAAAATAGAAAGAAGCACCATAAATCTTGTCCTACCTCCTTCTTAGCTACATAAACCCTCCCCCATCCTCACCCCCAAAAAAGGACAAAAGAATACAGTTGAAAAATAGAAGTGCCTGGAGCATTATAAGTAACCATGAGACTGAGTGATTATTGAACAATGTGAACAACTGCTGGAACACTCTCTCTGACTATGTAAGTGATCAGGTATAGTTATTCTTCTTCATATTATTTCCTCCCTATTTTGCAATTTAGTACTTGGGCACATGATCCAGGAATCTGAACTCAAGGTCAAAGAAACTTGCCATCCCACAGTTCATCAGCATAATAAAACGAGATACTAAGGCATAAAGAAATCATTGAATAAGTTCATACTGGACAACATGAACACAGATTTTAAAATCTCTATTGGCTTGTGACTAGTGACATATCTCAACATGAAGAAGTATTACAATTTATGACCATAAGAAACATGGTAAACTTTCATTAGAGAATAGAAAATCAGGAGAAAAAGGAAAAGTAATTCTATTGAAGGTTGGTCCCCCCAAGGTAATTCTATTGAAAGTTGCAGGCACTTTGAAAGGACTTAAAAAACAAGATTTACAAGAGCATGCAGCAGGGAACTATAGGAAGCTCAGGATAAACATAAACCATGACATAAACACAACTGTAGGATCCTAGGATTTTGCTTCAGTGACTAGACAAGCAGGCCCTGACTACACTCTTGAGTACATATCAGGCCATTACAAGGTTCACTGAAGAATGAAGGACAGATATTAGGTGGTGCAAGGAAACTCTCAAACATTCTTTTCGTTCCCATTTCCTCTTCTTCTCAATCAAATAATTCTGTTGGACAATTACTAAATGTGATTTCAACATCGGTACAATTCCAACTAAGAATCAAGAATTGTTTTCAGTTTGAGAAAAAAAAAACAATGATCAAACTCGGTGGCTGTTATCAAAAACAAATACTAGGTTTAACAGGAGGGGAATAGCTTTTACAAGAAGTGGAAACAGGTGATAATGATGCTTTATGTTATGCTTCTTTAATCTCTTCTGCTATTTGCATATTATTTAATGCTTGAAAGTTGGGTTTGAGACATGAAAAACACAAATTCCCAATTAAATTGTCCTTTCAAAAGCTAATATAAAAAACTAAGCAACAGATGGCCTAGAATAATGTCTCAAAGTACAAAGAAACCTAGTTTTTCTTTTTCACCGCCATGAAAGACAAACAAGCAAAAAAATCTCAGCGCCACATTTAAATGCTTCTCTTCTTTTTCCTATGTTTCTTTTCTTAAGTGCAAATATGCAAGATCAGTAGTTTCCTTCAAACTTTTTTCTTAGTCTTCCGTTGCCCTTTTTATACGGAGCATCTTGTATTTCCTCACACGTCCCCTTACAAGTGAACAAAGGTACACACTATACATGACCAAAACACCTCAAAGATGTCTCTCATTTTGTTTTCCAGTGGCACTATATCCACTTTTCTCACATTGTATCATTTCAAATTCTAACACTTTTGAAAGGACCACACATCAAGTTTAGCATATTTATCTCATGCATTGCCATTTCTTTTGGACATGCTGATACTTGGTTTCCAAACACTGGATTGTGATCAGTAGCCTTGTAGCCACCTTTATTTGCTTGAAGTTGTATTTCTTATCACGAGATTTTTGAAGCATTTTTTAACTTAATCCCTCCCAGTCTGAGCCGGCGAGTAATATCTTTGCAAATTGCCCATCTTTGTCCATTAACCAAAGGAATTTGATGGTCACTTTATCGAGAAACCACTATCGGATGTGAAGCGAGGACTTTCCCTACAGGCCTTTCAAGAGTGCGACTCTTTTGCTAAACACCGACTTGATTGACTACGATATAGTATAGTCAAGCAGGCTTATACCATTACACTCACGAGTTTAGAAAAATGCATTTCTTCACCAAGCTTGAACCATGTCTCCCGAACAGTTTCAATACTAATGGCACAAGACGATTCCATGTGTCAAGGTTAAAATGGGATCAAATATTTTCAAGTCTCACCACAGTGCTTAGTTTGTCTTGATTTCTGATTGATAAACAAGAACAATGGAGCTATTGGATTTTATGACTTACCCCCAGCTACGTGTCCAAAGACCACCCTTCACCTGCCCGCCCCTAGTGGAAGCAAGCTAGCTTGGTTGCCCCTTTCTCCATCATCCACACTACTCAAGCTAAACGTGCATTCCATTTATAAGGTCATTGTCCTACTAATTCTAAAATCTTAAGCTTCCAAAGTCTCCTTCCAGATTTTCAACTTGGTATGAATGTCTTCCCTTATCCAATTTACCAATACTAATGTGCTAATAGCATGTCACAAGACATTACAATATGCATGTTCGGTTAGTTCTAGTGTTTACAAGCCATCTTGAAATTAAAGAGATATGTTAAAGAATATTAAATTTCTAGATTTTCCAGCAAGATTACGGAAAAATATATTGCTGTGATCATTTTTTTCCATATTTATTGTCAATTTTAGGATTTTTTTCAACAATGAGGAATGGAGGATTATTGGTAGGAGTCATCTTGAGTCAGGAGGTTTCCACATGTTGGATGAAGAACCAACCCTTATTGTTTACTCTAGTGATGTTCCTATCGCTCTTGAGCTCTATAGGGTAGGTCATTATTCCCTATGCAGTTTGAAGAAGTTATGGCCAGGTGTTGTCTGCTATCAATTTATTTTGCAAGTCTTCTCAATTTGCTAAACACTGTTGCTCATCATATTATCCAAGTCAATAAAAGAACATTTTCTCTATTTGAATTAGTTCACTTAGATGTATTGAGATTTGGGACCTTATCTTGTTTCATCCAAGTTCAAACATCCTAATTCATAACATTTGTATATTATTTTCAAGATTTGCCTAGTCATGTTTAATGACGAACCATTATGAGTAGCACTACATTATAAATGCATTATGTGCTAAAATTAAGAATCAATTCTTTCTATCTACATTTTAAAGGATGATAATGCCTACAATATTTTTCTACTTCTTCTTCATTTATGTCCTAGGATGTGATTCTTCATCAATTATCATACCCAGATCCCACCAACAAAATGGAGTTGCATGGAGAAAGAATAGGAACTTGATAGAAGTTGTTAGAGCTCTCTTATTTCAAATTAGAATTCTAATATTTTTTGAGGAAAGTAACATTGATAGCTTATTATCTCATTAATCAAACGTCTCGAGTGTACTTTAACGAGAGACTCCATATCACTCTCTATTTCCTGGAAAGCTACTACATTCTCCTCTCCTATAGATTTTCAATTATGTACATTATGTTCGCTATATTCTATATGAACCACAATGCCGAGGGTTCAAATCCCTCAACGCCCTAGCCAAGCTTAATGCAATTTCTTTGCAGTATATTTTCTTGCATATACTTGTACTTAGAGAGTATTAGTGGTTCTCTCTATGGTTAAGGTTTTTCCAATGTCCACAAATGTCATGTTTCATGAGTCAAATCATTTTTATTCCAAACTATCTACTTATAGCCCATCATCTAGTCTGCATCTAAAAGAGTAATATTCTTTTTATGAGGTTCATACAGATTTGCCTTCCGGTATCCTCTAATGTCATATTCATGAATTAACCCTTCACAACCCAAGGTTTCTTCTTCAAGTCCATCATCTAGTTTGCATCTTAAAGATGAATTTCTTGTTTATGAGGTTGTTCATATAGGCTTCCCTTATAGTGCCATGTAAACTCATGTTTCATGAATCTAACCCTATTAAACCCAAAGTTTCTGCTTTGAGTCCATCGTCTAGTCTGCAACTCAAAGATGATATTTTTGTTTATGAGGTTGTTTGTACAAGTTTGCCTCTGACTCTTGTACTGCCTCATCCTCTTATCAACCAAACTTATCTCCGTGATTCTCATCAAATGTTTGGTTTCTTTCCTGTACTGGGTTTAGAAATAGCCCTTTTAAGCCAATCCTCCGGTCCATAATATATATGATTCCCTATCAAATTCCTCATTTAGATGTTGCAATATTCCTTTAGATAGGTAATTGTAGTCATGCTTAAGTATCCCATATCTATCAATTTATCCTATTCCAATGTTGTATCTACTCTGTGAGCTTTTATGTCCTCACTAGATTCTATTATGTGGCCCAATATATCTTGGAAGTCATTTTTCACCCTAGTTGGTCACATGGATTTCGGTCCCTCAAATTCTATGAAGAAATGGATATATACTAAAAAAGTTAATCCATATGATTCTCTAGCTCTATTGCAAGCCCATCTTGTGGCAAAGGGGTATGCTCTAACATATGGAGATGACTACACACACACTTTCTCCCTTGTAGTCAAGTTGGCATCCGTCTGATTTATTTCTCTAGTTGCTGACAACCAATGGTTTTTACACCTATTAAATATTAATAATGCATTTCAATAGGGTGAGTTTCATGAAGAGGATTATTTGGAGCAGCCCCTAGGGTTTTTCATTTGGGGGATTTTGGGTTTGTTTTCTGGCTAAAACATGATTATATTATTCGAAATAGTCCTGACCCCAGTTTGGCAAGCTTAGTAAAGTTGCGATGGAGTTTGGGCTCTTTTTCTATTGTAGTAATCACTTTGTGTTCGACCATTATGTTAGTACTAATTGTATTCTACTAATAATATTTGTAGATGATATTGTAATTACTTATTGTATCACAATTGGTTTTGCAAATCTGAAATTTTTTCAGTCTCAGTGTTAGACCAAAGACTTTGAAAGTTTACGACATTTTCTAGGTATTAAGGTGGCTAGGTGTTACTATGGCATCTTCCTTTCACAAAGCAAGTATATCATGGATTAATTATGTGATACATGTACATTAGGTACAAAATCTTTTAATGCACCTTGCACCATGGAATTAGGAATGAAAATATCTCTAGACTATAAAGAAGCTCTTACTAAAAATAAGCAATACTAACGTTTAGTCAGTAGACATAAGTATTTTGATGTAACACAACTAGATATCCCCTCCTTCCCAAGTGCTATGAGACATTCACGTCCTCCCACGTCTATGTGCAAGTGGTTGGATAGTTTTGGAGATATAACATCATGAAAATTGGAGATTTATGATGTTTACTCTTGGAAGAGCCATGAAGGCTTAGATACCTCTATAGGGGGAACATGGTTACAAACTCTTCATCACCCCTTGGGGGTTGTCATATTGTGTAGGGCAACAAATTATTACTCAAGTGAACTAACCAATTATATGGCCAAGATTCAAGGTTTGTCAGGAGGAAAAACTAAGGCCTTCATGAGTGGACATTACCCAGCAAGCGCCAAGGGGCTCAGTAATGTAAGAAAGCATTCAGCGGGACTCTATATGCATTCAGGAGTAGTATCTTACATTGTACACAAGGAGATAGTCCTCTATGGAGAGAAACATGGGAGCTGCCTCGAATCAGTTAAGTGATCATGACGCAATAAACACATAATAGATGTGAAAATGGACTTGAAACCAAGGTTATCATGTATGTTGCTTGTCAAGGCATGCTGGCTGCAATATTGTTCATGTGAGATGCACCATAAACGAGTTGTCTTCACGAGTGTCAAGATCACTAAATAAATAGATTAGCAATCCAAGCATTAGAGAAAGTGTGTCGTGGATATGAATGGTTCATATTGGCAGGTTAGTTAAATCTCCAATGTCACTGGAGCAAGGATACTCCGTGTGTTGAGGTGCAACACAATGGCTGGAAGAGTTGTGAATGTGTTCACTATGGTGAGGCCTTGGAGACCATCAAAGGATGATCATGTGCAAGTGCCAAATTGGCAAGAAAACCTAACAGCAGTGTAACAGTTGGCTCGGTGATGCGCCTAATGTTGGTAAGCATTTGGTATGATAATTGTTGCTTGACAAAGAGGTGTGGGAGCCTTGAGTTAAAGCAGGCAACACAGGACCCAATAAGAGGATATCAATTGACAAGCCTCGTGTGGCTAATTAATAGAACGAGTCTTTGAATGCTCTATTTGAGTAAGGTTAGCATGGTCATAGAAAAGTATTGGAACCACACAGCCAATTTCCAGTAAGAGTCGTACAATGACACACTACTAGGAAGCCTTTCCATGACTACAACCCAAACTAACCTCCACAAGTGAGGTTCTTCTTCAGAAATTTATATGGCTTTGAAAAATTCCTTTTGGTAATAAAATCAAAACTTCATATAGTATGAGAGTTTCCAAAATTACAGAACAACTGGAAGCCAATGTCATCCAACCAAATCCGAGATAAATTTCAACACGGATGAACAAATGGAGCAATAATATATTAACCAAAGACAAGAACATATATCTTCTGGAACAAAGAGGGACGGAATAGGAAAATGTAAATATCCACTTACACCAAAATAACAAACCCAAAAACAAGCTAGTTTCCCTTTCTTTCCTCTCTCTTTTCAATTCCTGCCATCCTATTTCCCCTCCCTCTTCATAAAATTTAGGGATGGCTGCAGCATGGGCACCGGCCCTCAAAAGGCCCATATGTGGCCTCCATGTGGTGCAACACCATTCAAACTCTTTCAATTTAACTTATTTTTTGGAATACTGGCATATATTACATTATAACCAAAGGCAAATCTTAATCATAACAATAACAATACACCAATCCTAATAAAATTATTTCCAAATGATCAAGATACACAATTAAAAAGGGTCATCAAATGAACGATGCCAAAAATTATTTGTCCGATAGGAAGTAAATGTTGACAGACTGAAAAAGTTCACTAATTCACAGTTTATTGAAAGGACAAACTTAAGATGTACATGCCCATTCTCTCGAATGAGATGAACATGTCCATTCTCTCAAATAAAAAATATTTTCTCTATGTTGAAAAATGAACACATGGTCTTCAGAAAATTGAAAAAAAAAAAAAAACTAGAAACATAAAAAATGCAAATGGAGATGAAAACTAGAAACATAAAAAAAGATCTCTATACCTAAACAAGCCCTAAAATTTGCAAACTGTTTCTCCATCTGACAAACTGTAAACCACTTATTTCATCACTAGACAAAGTTTTATGTAATGTGATCCCTTAATTAATAACTACAATGTCAGTGAAAAATCAGAAGATCATCAAAAACAAGAAGTGTAATTGCGAAATGTATTCCTTATCATGTTGTTGCATTGAGTCAATAGAAAGGATCAAGACTACCACATCCTAGCGGTAATAAATATTTTCAATATAAAACAACAGGAAGAATGGCAGCAAATAAAAGAAAAAAAGGGAAACAGAATAGGATTTTACCTGTATAGGGAACAAAAGAACCAGCAATACAGCACCAATAATTGAAGCCACACCCAGCTCCCTGTAAAGGAGAACCATAGCAACAACGATGCGAAATGGAGCTGACCACAAGGTATGAAGCGATTGGCATATTTGCTGCAGAAAATAAATCACCCCTTAAAGATATCATCAAATTAATCCAGATATGTGCTTCCTTATTAATAGTATGATTGTGGACTTGAAGCAAAGATTTTTTTCCTTTTTCTTGAAGAATTGCAAGCTGCAATGCCTAATGCACCCAGATTCCAACATATGAATGGAAATAATGTCTTGAAGCTACTTGTGCATAGTACATGTTGAAATGAGACAAATGGATCATACAAAGTACAAAGATAAACATTTTCACTTCTATTATTCACTTATCCAAGAGACATGGTGAGTAGAGAGCAGTTGGCGGCAAATGAACACAGGCCCTTGTTTGGCCAGAAGTGGACCACTAATGAATCATGTTTCAGTTTCTTAATCGTGATTTCAAGAAAAGCATAATGATCAAAAATTAAACATTTACAGCAATATTTATCAACAGGGCATTACTATGGGCCATTTATTCTATGCAATTTTTAATGCTCATTCACAGACTGAGCTTTCATAATTGCTCCTTCCAACCTTTTTTAAATGAGTTAAATGATTACTATACAATTAAAAGCAAAACAAGGCATGTGATGGAAAACGACTACTTGCCAAAAACGAGTTATCAAATCTTTCAAATTTTCAATTTACTGTGTTAGGAAGATGTCAACGGTAAAGGTACACAGACACAGATCCAATATTTAGCTCAGCAGGGTCTTTAATCTGAGCCAACAAGAAGGGAAATATGGAAAGATCATAATTACCAGGTTTGCAGTACACCAATGCATTGAGACGTGGTACAATGGTGAGATACACCATTTAGCCTAGGTTGGTCATGCAGGCTGCTATTTTAGTTTATGATTTGTTAGGTAAGCCAAGTAGGAAATGTTGTTGGGTTTGCCACATATTATATGTTATCATAATGAAGATGCCATTAATTTATTAACACATGTTAACCTTTATTACAGTAATTGCTTTATTATTTCATGTAACTAACACAAACATGATATTCACAAACTCAGATGCTATTAAATGAAAAGAAACCTAAGCCAAATGCCTTCTTCTTTTACTTAAAGCATCTCTTCCCCCATCCCTCTACAACCCGAAGCCCAAAGCCTAATTAGCAAATATGAAAAAGTCAACTCGGTTATGATTTTTACAATTCCACCAACCACATAGCTCCTCAGCCCATTGAACATCTCTCTCTTACCCCTTACCACCCCCCATCTCAATGTCCACTTCTCTGCAATGCATATCCATTCAAATGGAAGATAATTCATTAGTCAAATATTGCCATCAACTACGCATTCTCATCTTTAGTTGATTGCCGAAGACAAAAGTGAACCAGATGCCATGCAAATATAGTTTGCCAAGTACAGTAATAAAGTCACGTATTGAAGTGAGTCGGAACACCCATGAGACTCAATCTAAGTAGCATCAATTGGAATACAGTGTGCTGGGTGCGAGATTCTGATAACTGTAGGAAAGAGACGGAGAAAATAAAGGAAGAGGAGAAAAAACTGAGCTATGAGGGTACATATGTAACACCACGATAGTTTGACTCGAGATTATATAGTAATAGAATCAATATAGTAACGAATAATTCAAAATATTAATATTAATAAATATTTTAAATAATAATGAGTATGAAATAATTAATAATAAATGATAAATAAAGATAATAATAAATGGGAGTAAAATACATACTAATAAATATTAATAATAATAATTAGAAATAATTCATAATCATAATAATTGTTATAAAATAATAATTGTGGGTATAATGATAATAAATGTAATAATAAGAATTAAATAATTAATAATAAAAATATATATGTTAAAATAATAATAATAATAGTAATAATAATAATAATAATAATAATAAAAAAACAAGGAAAAAGGGGGAATTGGAAACGGAGAAGAAGGAGAGGAAGAAGGGAGAAACGGCCGGCCAAATCTTTGTTGCGACACCGCCTTCTTCTCCTGCCGAACGGTGAAATACCTAATTTCTTTCTTCCTCCCGCTTTGCCAGCTTCCACTTCGTCACTCCCAGTTGCATAAAGGTGGTATCGTCCATTCCTCCATTCTGGGCTGGGTGGTAATACGGGTGAATCAAGAATCAAGAGAAGGAAGAAACGAGGAAGAGTGGTCGTCGCCTCATCGTTCGAGTGGTCTGCTGCCGTCGCCGACAATAATCGGTACCGAAGCCACCATCACAAATCTGAAGCCGAAATCGGAGCCGTGGTGAAGCCGAACCCAAGCCGTGTTATGAAATCGTAAAAATTAGGCAAGTGATTTCTCATTTTTATTGTCGTTTCTCATCTTGCTTATAAATTTGTTTCTTCATTCCCTCAATTTTCTTGATGCTACTTGAAATTGGGTATATTGTGGAGATTGTGTGGAAATGGTTGAAGAATGAAAAAGTTGGGTAAAAACAGAGCCTACGGCTTGAGTGGTGAGAAATTGTGAGATTAAGGTGTAATAATCAGTATGTTTATGCTAAAGATGCCCTTTTCTAACTGTTAGAAGATGGAAATTGGTATGGCGTACTCCTCGGCGTCTTTGATTCATGTATGAGCACAAATTGGGGAAAACAGAGCATGAGGTT
>JAOVVI020001694.1:0-23331 GCA_028571085.2 Nepenthes alata
CTACTTTGGGGAATATGAGCCAGTTTGCCAATGATTATCGCATTTGTGTACATTAAATCTCATTGAGATTTTAAAAAAGTCCATTTTATTATGTACTTCTATCGAAAAGAGAAAATTATGCATTATAGGTGCTTTTGAACAGTTATTTTTGCCCAATAATTTACTGTCTTAACAGTTGTCCACGAAAATTATGTTGATGAATTGAAATCTGAAAAGAGAAAAGGGAGAAGAATGCTCAAAATGATCAAGTGAGACTCACAGAATAGTATATTATCTTCTGAAGAAGCTAAATTGAACTTCTTCCTGACAACAACTTCGGGAAGCGAAAAAATGGAAATTCATTCAATTTTCTTATTCATATTTCAAAAAACGAGTGTCCTTAAGTTACTATTATGCAGGGGTTATAAATGATCTCTCTCTGGGTTATAATCAAGCTGCGGCTTCTGTTTATTTTATTTTATAATTTTATTACAAGCAATGAGGGGTGGGGAAAAACTGCCAACTGTTATGCCCAGATGGATTGAACTCGCCTTTTCCATCTAAGGGAGGAATGTGGCGGTAAAATTTATGAGATTAAAAATATTATACAAATCATTTTATTATCCTGTTACTTTATAAATAACAATGTAGAAATGATTATAAACGGCCTATGTGAATCCCTGTTAACATTGTTTTCTCGAAGAATAAGAGGTCGGTCTTTCTTCCTTCTTCTTTCTCTTCGCTTATTGAGAGTTGCACAAAATATGTTGATAGAAGCCTTTTGCTGTCCTGTCTAAAATCAGAATATGGGAAAAGCAAAAATGGAGGTAAGCAACTCTTGCAAATCAGGAATTCGGGTTATCCTACGGATTAGGAGCCGTGAATCGGATCTCGTGTTGGTCGATCTGATGCGGATCTGGTCTCTATAGTCTCTAACCTGAACCCTGCACAACACAACCGAAAACGAGAGGTCAGAGAACGGTGAAAATTACTCTCACCGTAAATCCTCCGACGCTGAAATCAGATGTCTTTCCAAGAGTATAGAAAGATGCATAGAGGAAGTATATGCGGTGGATTAAGCGTGGATACGCTCTGTTGATAGACGGCTTAGAATTGCACCCGCTGAGGGTGTCTTAAATTTGATCCATGTTGAGGGGTTTCTTAGAAATATGGAAGATAGGCTTCCTGGAAGAGAGAGAGTCCTCTTGAAAGAGGATAATCCTTTTGAGACGGATGACTAGCATCTTCAGGTCACCTCATATGGCCGGAGTGGGTAGTTCCTTTTCTCCTTTTTTCTCTGCCTCCTTGGCCGTTTTGGCTATTCCTCCTTTTTTTGGATTTTTTCTCTTTGGTCATTTTGGCTGTTTACCTCATTCTGATCCTTTTTTCTATGCTTCCCCCCTTTTTCCACGAGAATAAAAGAGGTTTTTATAGAGACGTGGGGCGGTTGTATAACCATCTGTTGAACCGCCGCTGTGGATAAAGACGAACGGGTAAGTTGCACATGGCATATGGGCTCGCTTTCTGGGTCGGAATCATTGAGCCGCCGGGCCCTCTTTGGGCTGAATTTCATTGGGCCTTTCTTCATCCACGGACCTTTGTCATGGGTTGACTTCTGAGCATAGTAAGTTTCTGATTTCTGATTGAATCATTTTACATATTTTGATAGTAAACAAAGTTTTCATCAAATCTATGTTTGAGTGGATATATGTTCTTGAAATATGAACCGATGAGCTTCATCCTTTTATTTCTTTCCTGCAGGACAGGACTGGCTATTTATCTTCTGGAGCAATCGCAAACCTAGTTGATGAAGTTGGTTGTTCTGTGATTTTCAAAGAGGGCTTTCCCAATACTGTATCTGTGAACATGTCCATCTCTTATGTCTCAAATGCAAAAGTATATGTAAGTGACTCTGTGACCCTTCTGTTTCGGGCTTCGATATACAAGATGACTTGATCGATTTAGAATTGGTTGAGGAGGCTTTCCAGGGCTGCCCTTTCAAGTTGATGCTTTGCATTGCACAATTGTTCTTTTTCTTTGAATTCTTGATTACCATATTAGGCTGTTTTTCCATTTATAATCTGTCCAAAAGGGTCTAGTTATGGAGATCCAGAATTATTGATGTCAAATTGCAAGAGACTTCTTTCCCTGATTGTTTTTGGGTGATTCTGCAATCTAGTACCATTTTGTTCATTGTGATGTCTGCCCTACCACTTTTAAGTCATTTTTGTAGTATGACGACATCCAGTGATTATGAAGATCGATGAAATTGTTGGGCCATAAAAACCATAATTTGAATGAAATTGATTTGAGATGGTTAATGCTTTTGCAGCATTGGTGATTTGATTATGCTAGAGGCAGTTGGAAGAGCAATACAGTAGTAGTGGGATAATAATTTGTGGGCAGTTAAAGGCATAAAAAACGTGGTATAAAATTGATTGCTCTTCAATATCTAGAGGATGTATTGCCTTGATCAAGTAGTATGGACGAAAAAGAATTTGAATGGAGAACCATAGATATGCAAACTTTGTGCTATTGTCAATGTCAGTAATGTTATTGTTGATAGATTTTTTTCAACAGTGTGACAAATGGCATCATATGCTTCTTTGTTTGTACCCAACACTGTGCTCGATGTCATATTGGTTTTCTTTTTGTGGTTAAATAATTATAACTGCAACTCTTGACTGTTGCCATTATCTCTTGATTAGTTTTTTACTGGAGAAGCATAAACGAGTTCACTCATGAGGTATAAGATGAGGGAAGGATGAATTAGGTGATTCAGGCACTTAAAATGTAGGTTAAATAATGCACATGTAGGAAAAAGTGAGTTAACTGTAGTGATAAGAAGAGAAGAAATATGTAGACTTAGGAGAATTTGGAGTGAGGTGGAAAAAAATAATTTAAAATTGATTTTACTTTCACAAGATGTTACCCTATATCAAATGGAATAGAGAAAATGGATTTACTTAATCAACCCTACTTGGTAAGACTCAAGGCTCTATTTTTATTGTATAATCGAAATGTAAACTGAATGGACTGTCAAGTGTAATAATCTCAAATGATTTAAAATTGATTTTATTCTCAAGCAATATTGTGCGAAATTAAGTGAAATGAAGAAAACGGATTTACATATTCGACCTCATTGAATGGTCTCAAGGCTTTATTGTTGTTATACCCTCAAAATGTGAAATGAATATGTTGTCGGTTGTAAAAAGCTCAAATAACATATAGTTCAAATGAGTTAAAACTGATTTTATTATGAAAGGGTATTACATCAAATCAAGTGGAATAGAGAAAGCAGATTCACATAGCTGACCGTAATTAGTGGGAGTCAAAATTTTATTATTGTTGTATCATCGAAATGTAAAATGAATTGTCAATTGTAAGAAGCTCAAACAACTTATAGGTCACACGATTGGAACTTGATTTTATTGTTTATGCATATTGCACTGAATCAAGTGAAATGGAGAAAACAGATTTAAATAACCGATCCTATTTAGTGGGATTTAATATTTTATTTTTATTGTTTGGTTGAAATGTAAAATAATTTTATTGTCGTCGTAAGAATCTCAAATAGCATACAGCATTGCTAACACCAATTCCAAGGACTTAATAACTGACGTCGTAGTTGAAACTCATGAAACAAGTCTTCTTGACCATCATAACTTAGTTTTTTGTATGTTGGCCTGAATCTCTGAATTACATATCTGATAGGATGAGGTTGAGATAACGGCGAGGCTTTTGGGACAAAAGGGTAACATCTTTACTGCTGCTGTTGTCCTCAAAAATAAAGGAACGGGTGAGATCGTTGCTGAAGGTCGACACACATTATTCAGCAAACTGATGAGCAAAATCTGACTTGACATTGTCACGGCGCTCACGACACCAATGCCATAGTTCTAGGCGTGTTCAGAAATTCGATCTTTCATGGGGATTGGCATAACATGGAATCTCTCAACCAAAGAAGTACTTCGGTTGAATTCCAGTCCAAATGGTCACCCTTTAAACCTTCTCCTTCTGCTGTATTTGTAGATGATTTTCGCTTGAATGACGTGTTTTAATATCAATCATTTATCTTATACTACATTATCTCAGCTGTTGAAACTAAAAGTTTAATGTAGGAGAATTACACCATGCCCCCTTCCTTTGTAAGAAGGCTTCACATCGCTTTGTATTTGCTTTGTGAGCCAATTATTTTAGGCTGTGTACATGTAGCGTTTTTAAGTCCTAAGATGACAAAATTTATACTAAGAGTCACTGGTTTTATTAAGTTTTGAGATTCGCTATTGTATATATGAGTGCAGCTGTTAGAAAATTCGTTATGGAATATTGTTAATTAAATGAGTTTAATGGAAAATTAAAGTTTTGAAGCAAATCTGATATAGTAATATATAAATTAGTCGACTGTTTAATCTACTTTTTGACATTTTTTTTTTAAATTCTACAATAATTAATTAATTCAAATGCATATCTGAAAAAAAGAGCTTCTAACTGACAAGAGCATTCTGAAATTCACTTATTTTTATTGATGATTTGACTCAATTTACAAAAAAATTTTTTAAATTCATAACAATGGGAGGAGAAATTTGAGTTACAAATGCCGGTAGTAAAAATGGGTTGATGGATAGCATTTATACAGAATTAATCATGTTGACCTAATTTATCAGCCTAGTGTGTTAGTAGTTGATAGGCTTAGAACAATCAGAAATGAGAAAGTATTGTCCAATAATTAGGCCCAAGTCCAAATAATACGGCAATTGGTCTTGTTCCAACTCTAGTTAGGATAATTTAAAATCCAACAAGTAATTATATGGTTATTAAATGTAATATAACTCGGATTGAGTTATTAGCTTGAATGGTTATATATCCAAGTGATTAGTCGAGCGATTAGTTCAATCGAACTATTTATATGATCGAGCGGTTAGTCAACTCAACGGCTAGCTCAGGTAAGAGTCTTCAACTTGATAAATATCAATAGACCACTATTAGTTCATTCTTTAGGTGTCAACTACATTCGATCAATTCCAGGATCAGAACGTATATAATAACGATTAAATTAATCAGTTTTCAATTGGCCTAATATGTTAAATCATAGTCGATTATTACTCTTTAAGAAACTACCAACAATTTGCATTGTAATTATAAATATACGCCTTTTTATTTAAAAAATAGGATGGAATCTGAAAAATAAAGAACATAGTAACCCTCTAACTTATTTGTTGAAAATAGAATATAACTCTCTAACTCACTTGTTCTTCTATAATCATATGAAGCCAAATCTTTCACTTATTTTCTCTCACCACCTCAATCTCTTCCATGTTCCCATTTTTTGAAAGATATCTTAGGGAGTGAATGATATCTTGAGTATTGAAATATATATTGAAGAGTGAATCGTAATTCTTTTGGAGTTCTTGTTTACTATTATAGTATACAAAATTTGGATAAATGTTTACTAATCAAATTTGAATATTTTTGAATCATAATTTAGACTTTAGGTGTGTATCATTGGTGCCGTTTGTAAGAACACGGCCAAGCGATACATTCTTACTTCAATAAAATTACACTCACAAAGATCCACGAATTAATAATCTTTAACAAACCAGTCAACATGGCAAATATAAGGGCGTATAGATAATTGAGTCAATTGTCGAAGGATGTCCCCTCTTACAGTGTCCACCTTGAAGAAGACAGCCAAAGAAACTCACTTGCCAGCTGCATCGGACATTGGAGCCGTGGCTGCTCAATGTCAAGAAATGTTCAAAATGATGAAGTGTCTCTATAACATATTTGAGGACTAAATCCACCGAGTTGGAATCCTTCACCAATGAGTTTTGACCTCAAAGATAAGGTTGAAGGTGAGAAAGTTGCTTCAATGAGAACCACTTTGCCAAAGATACCCGTGGCTCACGAGACACAAGCTTGATTTATTTCCTCCTGACTTGAAGTCACATTGAACATTGAGGTCAAGGAGGGTCTAGATCAACGAAATCTCTAATGTACTCAAAATTTTGGGTGATATTCCAATCGAGAGGAAGAGTCAAATAACAATATACCTGAACCCTCCCGACCAGATAGATACTAGGGATATATGCCAATCATTCAGAGTTAAGAGCTTTTATGAAGCAATTTGTCTCCACAACTGAGGTGGAGGAGTGCATCAAAAGAAAAGGTTATAGGTCTTTTGAGAAAGCTCTATTAGTAAAACGAGCTAATTGGGTTGTACCTTATTATTTTTGAGATAAAGAAATATAAGCTCCCCTATAAGTTTAAAATACCCATGGTTTTCAAATTTCAATAGGTTGATGCGACGAATTATATACAAATCAATCGTTTATATGATAAATAAATATATTCATAATTAGAATATTCTCGTTATTACACTTTGACATATGAATTTTAATATTGTATCAATGAAATCCAGTTTTAGCTACCTAAAAATATAGGAATCGGTTGACAAATAAGTGACGATGAAAACCTAAATTTAGCCTTTATACATAATGCCCATGTGCTGCCATGATGAACTGTTTCCCTGTTCCAAGAAATTAAGTAGATGTAAAATGTAAAATTTGGGGTAATTTATTAAATTAAGGCAAGTGTAAATGTGTTATGGTAGCATTTGATTAGTGCCGTATTTGACTAATTGAAATTTCATGAGTTTTATTTGATAGTGATAAAATAGAATATATTTTTATGGCTTTAAAAATAAGATTTGTATATATGTAAATTCGTTAAAGATTGGGTAAAATTTTATAATTTGGTTAGATGCTTAGTTTATTTTTGAATTTTGCTAATATTCTCGGTGAATCTTTATAGGCTTTAATTTTGTTTAAGTGTATGATTTTTTTGGTTATCTATGGTTAAAATAGAGAACATTATATAAAAGTATTACGGTGTTAAGGAAAATAAAATTTATAGTACCATGATATAATTTGTAATTGTCCGATACTAATTTTTATATCACGGAGGATTAAAGTCATTTAAATAGATAATTATAATCATGTGAATAATATGCACCGAGATATTGATAGATATCTTAACGATGTACATTGGATTTGATATGTAGTTGAGATTGAATATTTTATACTCTATTTGGGCGTGGATCTCTGTTGAACCACATGAATATAAGCATGATATATTCTGTGCTTACCCCGAGCGAGTAACAAAAATATTGATCATCTGAATTGAGTTTGATACTTATATATTACGGGTAGAAAAATATTATTAGATCAGAGAGTTGGTCACTTGTCAAATTTGTGAGCATTGGTACCTCAGATTTTACTCAATAGTTGGTAGCTAACTCGTAATTGTTGTTTTACAGTGACATATAAGATCCAATAAAATTATTAAAATATCTGCTATAATTAAAATATTTATTGAGATAAATTCGATAGAACCTATATCCTTATTAATATTCAAATTTGGTAAAATTTTTGTTATAATCCCGATATTTAGTTGTTCTGTAACTTTTAAATCATTTTTATGATAAGGCATTCAGTCTCAAATAGTTATTAGTTTATCGCATTTTTTATTAATTTTGTATATACATTTCATATTATTATTTGAGATACTTTATTGTATTCCAATACTGTTGATTATATTTACCTATTGGTATTTAGCTCACTTTTATTTTCTTATCCTTAGAGTAGAGAATGTCGATAGTGAGTTAGAAGATATTGTACATTTACTAGTGGAGATTTTAGGCAAAAATGATTTCAGAGTCTAGGAATTTCATAATGAGATATTACAATACTTTATTATTATTTTATTAATTTTCTTTTAAATTTATCGGGATTGTGTTCTTAGAAGCTTATATTATTGTAAACATATATATCATTTTTAATTTTAATAAACTTATTATTTATTATAGATATTTTATTTATGATGAATTTTTTGTAAGCATTTATGGTTTGATTTTTTTTTTTTGCATAAATCGTTCGCACTAAGTCGATTGATTGGGTACAAGTCATCACATAATAGAAGGTGGAAAAGAGGGCTATTTGGTGAATTTTTTTAATTATTGATATGAATTAAACTAATTAATTAAATTTTATATTATTAATTATACCCATATAAATATATAAATATATATTATTAATACAATAAAAGCTAATTATTATTTTAAGGGACTGGAAATAATCATTGACTATCTAATAAATCCAATCAGAAATATGGGATGTTATAAGAACCATATGACAAAAGTGTTGATCCGAAGAATCACTTCCGTACATTGCTTGACTTTTAGAATCTAAAAGATGTTGCGCTGTGCCTTTATTTTTCCTTAACTTTAAAGCAAGATGCAAGTATTTCGTTTTACAGGTTAGGATTAAATTCTATTAGGACTTTTTAGGAATTGACTGACCAATTTTTATATCATTTTACTTCCAATTGAAGGAAAGAAAAACAACCCTTACATTTGGTTTGGATTAGACAGGTTCCTAGTAAATACTTCAAGTATTTTTTGACCCGATTTAATGCCAAAGTTAGAGGCATTTCAAAACTCACAAATAAGGTGAAGTTTAATGCATATATGGTGACAACTTAACCTAGTGATATTTTTAAGTCATTGGTTGAGCAAAATCCTATGACGTTTTAGGAAGAAAAAGTGATCATCATGGCCTACATCTTGGTAGAAGAGGAAAATAATGCCAAAGGACCAGAATGCCCAAGCCACAAACAACATCTGAGACACGCTAGGGGCGGCAAAAGGAGAAATAACAACCATCCTGCTTGAGATTATAAAAAATAATAGAAAATCAAGCTAGGTGTTCACTGAGAGTTCAGGCCGCTACATCATACATCCCTCACCGACACTAAGACTTATGTCCTGATGTAGATTCAAAATGAAAAATTTTGAAGTGGCCCAAGCCGATCAAAAATTTAGAGGGACAAAGCTAGTCAAAGTATTATTTTTACTATTGATCTCTAGGTTATAACACTAAGGATTATTGGATAGTTTAGAAAGAGATTGCGACTTTTATCCAAAAATGGTATCTCAAAAAATTTCTAAAAAATCTTGGAGCCGCCTTAGATAAAGACAAGGATAATGAAGAGTTGCCCAAGTAGCCACATAATTGAGTAATGGTAGAGATCATCATTATAATATCTAGAATACCCCCAATGCAGCAATATAGGAGTGTTCGGATGAATTTTCCTTCACCAAGAGGCAGAGCATAATGGTAGTGAAAGAAGTCAAAGTTTTAGTGATGATATGTAATCACACTCTGATTTTTTTGTTATATTTACACTTATCTTGAACAAAATCAAGAATTACCAATTGAAATAAGTCTTCTTTGATAATAAAAGTTCAAGAAATATTTACTATTTTGATAGATTTATTAAATTAGGAGTAAAATGTAATTAAATGGATCCATTAGATGGATCGCTATATGGTTTGGATAATGATCCATTCCGGTGGAATAAGATCATGCTCCTAGAAGTTAACATGCGATGCATTTTAAGATGGTCTCTAATCGCATGACTTTTTTGATAGTAAACCTTCTCTCGGTTTATAATGTAATATTAGGCCCATTGTGCCTGATGACATTCGGAGCGTCATCTCCATCCTATATTTGAAATAAAGTTGTTAACTAAATATACAGTTAGAAAAGGTAATGGAGATTAAGTCACCAGATGAAGCTATTACTTAACACAGGTTAATGGCCAGTCTCCTCCACAGTCAGTAGAAAAATTTGACTTTTGGGATGAGGCCTTTCTTTAATAGGCTCAATCAGGAGGGTCACCACTTCGAATCCATTTAAATTCGACAAACTCAGTTAATTATTTTCAAATTGGGTCATCTTTAAATCAAGATCTCAAATAAAAAAATTGATAGACTTTTTGAGGAGCAATGCTAACCTCTTTGCTTAAACATTGATGGACATCTAGAGATTCCAATAGAGATCATAGTTCAAAAATTGAGTCTCATCCTTAAGAGCAAGCCTGCCAGGCAGAAAAAGTAAAACTACTATGTAAAAAAAAAACTCATGGCAATTCAAGAATAAGTCAAAAAATTGATCAATGTTGGCTTCATCAAGGAAGTATCTAGTGCATCCTTTCCTATTGATTCATCCTGAGAAGGTTGAGAACATGTATCTTTACCTAGCCATTTCACACACAACATTGAGCGCTGTCTTGATAAAAAATGAATAGGGAATATAGTGACGATTGTACTATGTTGGCAAAATTTTAGTTCATACTGAGACTCAGTGTAGCCATACAAAAAAGATTGTTTTAACATTAGTCTTAGTTGTAAGGAAGCTTTGGCCATATTTTTATGCCTACAATATCGTAGTCTTAACCAATTGATTCCTTAAAATGGCTCTATGTAAGTTAGAGATATCCAAACATCTGATTAAATAATCAATCAAGTAAAAGAGTTAAAGGGTCAAATCGTAGTGGACTTTATTATTGAAATGACCCTAATTTGGATGATTATGCAGAATAATCCTTTGGGGCTACACTTATACATCATTATGTAGGTAGACCCCCCATGTAGATAGGGCCACTTCTAAGTTCGGTAGCAGAACCAGAATAATCCTAAAATCCCTTGAGAGGACCAAGATCAAATACTCAATTACATTTGGGCTCCCAACAAACAATAAATGTGGCTAAGTATGAAATTTTGATATCCTGTCTAAAGTTAGTGAAGAAATATTCTATAAAAAATCTAACCATTTATGGTGATTCTGTACTGGTAGTCAATTAAATATTGACTAATTTTGAAACTATCAAGCCAAAACTATCCATTTGGTCTCTGTAAGGTATTGGCTCTCTTAGCTTTTCTCAACAAATTTGAGATCATGCATATCCTTAATAAAATAACTGAAAAATCAACTATCTCTCCAAGATAGTGATATCGGTATCCCAAAAGAATATGCACATAAAATGAAAAAAAATCTTTAATGACCTAGTATAGAGGAGTAAGATGAAATTCACCATATGTTAGACGAGACGACTTGATTAAAATATCGTTAAGATGGAATGCTATTGAGCAATTCGATGGATGCTAAACGGGTTGTAAAATTTACACGGTGGTATACAATGATAGATGGATCGTTGTACTAAAAGAGTTATTCAATACCCTATATGCTTCTTGACCTCGATGAAAATCAACTACGCCTTCAAAGAAGTGTGCCTCTGCATATGTAGAACACATATGGGGGCAATAATTTGACATTTAAAGTTATGATATAAGGTGATTACTGGCCAACCATTAAGAGAGATGTGATAAATTTTGTTTAGAAATGTAACAACTATTAGATTAATAGTACCATCCCAAGGCAGCTGCATACGGAGCTCCAAGCCTTGTTGGCCTTATTACCATTTGTGTAACGGGGACTAGATATATTAGGTTCCTTTCTCTTGTTGATAGGCCAAACAAAATGTATTATCATCACAGTTGATTATTTTATAAAATGGATAGAAACCTATCAACTTACCAAGATTATGGCACAAAATGCAATAAAATTCATACGTTAAAATATTATTTGTAGATTTGATATATCAAAAATTATAGTCACTGATAATCATACTTAATTCTTGGGTAAATAATTCACGAAATATTATAAAGGCTTAGGTATCGAATTGGTTCATACATCGATATCATACTCATAGATAACTGGGTAGACTATGGTGTCCAATCGGACGATCATCAATGGTTTGAGGGCAAAGCAAGACAAGGCTAGGAGTGCTTGGATAGACGAACTTCTCTCTGTACTATGGGCATACCGAACAACTCCAAGAGAGTCCACTCGAAAAACACCTTTTAGCTTATGCTATGAAATATAGATGGTTATTCTAGTGGAAACAGGTTTGCCTAGCTATCTGGTAAAAATGTTTACTCTAGGTTAAAATTTTCAATGCTTAAGATAGAATTTGGATTTCTTGGAGGACATATGAGAGGCAGCACAAATTTGTGCAACACTTTACCAACACAATAAACCTCGATTTTACAATCAAAAGGTAAAGGCACGAATGTTCGAAGTTGACAATTTCGTTTCAAGGCATAACATGATTCTCAACATTTCAAGGCACGAATGTTCGCAGCCGACAAAAGAGGGTGAGGAAGCTATCAGTCTTGAAGCTCGTTGGTATGTTGTTTCATGAGGTCCATGCAAGAGTTGATGCAAAAAAGCTCATTTTTACTAACTGATGCAAAGAAAGGTGGATTCATGTTAATCCAATTATTCAACAATACTCAATTGACTAAAACTTTAATATAAGATAACCAATTTTTTCAATTCTTCACAGAATTAGAGTTTCCTCCGTTTATTTTAAACTCTTTTTAAGGAATTAATGAAATCCAATCATTTTCTAATTAAATCAAAAAATAATTTTTACCATCTTAACATTCATCTTGAGCTCATAATGTCGAATGAAGACATACGAAGCCACAAGATATTGGGTGACAGTAGATAGAGTCGTGCAATAGGAATCTACAAGGCCTCTATAATCTCCGCAAATTTCCTGGAGATTGGGATGCAAAGACCATTTTTCCAAATGGTTATCATAGATGGCAATGAAACCATCATGATGAGATGATGCCCTATCTTCTAGCAAATGAACAACATTAGAAATGACAATCAGAAAGCCATTCTCTTCATAGATTTTCTACTATGTCTAGCAATGCACCGAAGAAGCAATATCGGCAAACCTTGAATTCTACGTGAAGCCATTAATAGTAGCAAGAATTGAGATTATAAAACTCTTAAAATTTAGGATTTTTGAAATTTCATTTCAAGAAAAAGTAGAGTTAAAAAATGATGTTCTACTGGAATTCAAATGAAAGTAAAGGAAATGTTATAGAAGAATATGAGAAAATGGTTAACGTTTGGAAATGACTTGTTTAAAAAGAAATATTGATTTAAAAGGTGCTTCTTTTTCTAAAACCTCTTACATTTAAGTAACATTTCTCGCTCCATTTAAAATGAACACGCAATTGATCCCTAAATCGTAGTACTCCGTCCATTCGGACATTGAACTCAACTCGGGATTCCTTACTCAAGTCATTTACAATTTCTACACGGAACTGATCATCGACTTGCTTCTCCTTGATTTCACTAACAATTTTCGGTTGGATTTGAAGATAGGACAGTAGCATTCTATTACCCTTAGCAAATCGCTGGATATCACATTACTTTAGATAGTCCAACATTTCTATCTGTTTGATTTACATTTGAGCCACAAACTCTGGTCGTCGACTTAAAGCATCCGCAACCACATTAGCCTTTCTAGGTTTATATTGTATCTCACAATCGTAGTCCTTTAAGAAGTCGAGCCACCTCCTTTGTCTCATGTTAAGCACCTTCTGTGAAAATAAATACTTCAAGCTTTTGTGATCGGAATATACCAGAAACCTTTCACCGTACAGGTAATGTCTCCAAATTTTTAAAGAAAACACTACGGTAGCAAGTTCCATGTCATGGGTAGGGTAGTTCTTTTCATGAACCTTTAGTTTCCTAGACCCATAAGCTACCACCTTACCGTGCTGTATCGGTACATATCTCAAACCTGCTTTGGAGGCTTCACAATACACATCATATCCTCCTGATTCTTCTGGAATCACCGATACTGGAGTAGTAGTCAGGCGATCCTTCAGCTCCTGAAAACTCTGATCACATTCCTTAGTCCATTCAAATTTGACTTCCTTTCTCAATAATCGAGTTAGGGGCATAGCGATTTGTGAAAAGTTTTCCACAAACCACTGGTAGTAACCTGCCATGCCCAAAAAGCTCATAATCTCAGTTACAGAAGTTGGCTTACTCCTGTTAGTAACAGCCTCTACTTTCTTTAGATCCACAGAGATACCACCACTAGAAATCACATGACCCAATAACACCTTTTCTAGCCAGAACTCACATTTTCCAAACTTGCTTATAACTTTTTCTCACGAAGCACTTGGAGTACTATCCTCAGATGGGTTTCGTGCTCCTCATAGTTCTTAGAATAGATTAGATTATCATCGATAAAAATCACTATAAATTTATCATGATACTGCCTGAATACTTTATTCATTAGGTCTATAAAAGCAATAGGTACGTTGTAAGTTCAAAGGGTATAACAAGGAACTCATAGTGGCCGTATCTCATTCGGAAGTCAGGTTTGGCCACATCTTCTGCCTTATTCCTTAATTGATGATAACCAGACCTCAAATTGATCTTTGAGAATACCCGGGATCCTTATAATTGATCAAACAAATCATCAATACGCGACAGAGGATATTTATTCTTGATCGTGACTTTGTTTAACTCACGATAATCAACACATAGCCGCAATGACCCATCTTTCTTTCTAACAAACAAAACTGGCACTTCCCAAGGAGACACACTTGACTTAATAAAGCCTTTGTCCAACAGCTCCTGTAATTGTAACCTTAATTCCTTCAACTCGACCGGAGGCATTCTGTAGGGGGTCTTAGAAACTGGACCGACACCGGGAACGATAGAAATCACAAACTCAATTTTCCGATGTGGGGGCAATCCAGGCAACTCCTCAGAAAATACATCCTCAAAATCACGAACGACGTGGATGTCCTTAGCCGGCACCTCATGACTCCCAGTGGTGCAGGCATAAGCCAAGTAAGCCTTACATCCACTTTTTACCAGATGTTTAGCATGTAAAGCCGAGATCATTACCGGCATCTCCTTTTTCTTGATACCTTGGAAGAAAAAGATTTCCCTTCCATGGATATTAAAATAAACCTTCTTTCTAGGGCAATCAATGGTGGCATAGTTCTCAGCAAGCCAATCCATCCCTAGCATTACGTCAGAGCTTCCTATGTTTAGCAATGCCAAATCCACCACCAAAAATCTCCCGTCTACTTTTACCACGCATCCAGGATATATAACATCAGTGACTACGGGGAATCCAGTAGGGTGCACACTAACAATTCATAATTCAAAATGCAAGGAGCAGTAATAATATGACATGTAAACCGTGGAGAAACAAAAGAGTGGGTAGACCCGTAGTCAAACAAGATAGATGCAGGGACGCCACAAACAAGATGAGTACCTTCCACGACATTGGACGATACCTCTGGCTCCTGAATAGCCACTGCAAAGGCCTTAGCCGAAGCGGCAGGCTTCCTCTCTTCTAGTTTTGGGTAATCTTTAATCAAGTGGCCGTATTGTCCGCATTTGAAACAAGCTTCTGTTGCCCGACGGTACGCTTGCGTCGGATGTGCCTTTCCATAGGATGAGCAGGGTGTGACCGAAGTCTTAGAATCAGCCATTGATTGAGCCAACGCAACACCTTTTTCAGTCGTCCTTGTCTTTTTGGACGTCCCAAAAGCTCCCTCAGTGGATCCGCCACAAACTCCTACCCGGCTAGCGGCCCTTTTTGCGTAGAATTTCTCTATCTCCACCTCTTGTTCGTAAAGGACCGCTCGGTCCAATATATCGACATACATCTCGAGTTTTAATGTGATTAGCTGTTTCCAAATATCATCCCGTAATCCTTGCTGAAACTTCTTTGCCTTCCTCAATTCGTCCTCCACGTAAAAAGGTGAGAATCGGGACAGCTCGGTGAACTTAGCATCATACTCCATCACCATTATGCTTCCTTGCCTTAATCTTATAAACTTTATCTCCTTTTGGTCCCGGAGACTGGATGGAAAGTATTTATCTAAAAAAACCTCTTCGAACGTATCCCAAGTGATCATCTCATCGGGCATTCCTAACGCCCTCTTCCTCATGTCCCACCAGCTGTCTACTTTGCCTTCTAGCTTATACATGGCGAAGGTGACCTTTTCCTGATCCGTATACCCAACCGCTGTAAATATCTTCTTCATCTTTTTAAGCCATCTATCAGCTTCTGCTGGATCGGGTTTCCCCAGGAAGCCTGGTGCCCGCTCCGCCGTAAAGTGATCATACGTGGTTTGAGCTAAGATGGCTGGAGCTGGCTCAGTTGCAGGAACTGGAGCCATGTGCCTATGCTCAACGAATTCCACCACGGTGTTCATTCTTTTCAACAAATCTATATAAGCGGCCTCCCGGTCATAGGGTTCATTACGGCTATTTCTTCTTCCTCTTCTACTAGCCATCCTAAAATCAAGACAGGCACAATATTATAATCTTAGCAAAAAAAGTATCTTTTAATCCTAATAAAATTATACTTAGTCTAGAAGTCAAGTTTTTCCAAAGGACTCTAATCGCCTAAGTAATCCTTGGTCTATTTCCTTCAGAGATTCGGTATGAAGATTCAAACCTATGCTTCTGCATTTTTATCAATCAATTCCTAAGGCATCTTATTTCTCTGATACCAATTGTGACGGAACAGATTTTTTTTTTGCAATCCGCCCTCGATCTCCCGGAACAGACACCAAGTTTCAGTGGCCAGGTCCGGGCTGATCTTCCAAATCACAAGATCGCAGATGCCGTCTAGGACACATAAACAAAGCGATAGTCAATCTATTATCCAACAGAAGCATTTTCATTCATTCCCATAAAAATTCATTTTCGAATACAAATAGTCATGATCGTCTAATCACAAAAGTTTATCAAGTCTAACAAATCATTGCATTAATTACTTCTTCGTGGCGATCGTCCAAAAGGTGCTTCTGAATCCTTACAACTCTTCAGATAGGTTCTAATCACTCTATCTCGTTAGGCACAAGTTCTAAATTTTCACCTGAGGGGGGAAAATAGAAAACAGTGAACCGGAGCTCAACAAGGTACATGCAGATTTTCCATAGAACGTTCGTGCTGTCAACAGTTACAGATACATATACAGAATATAATTTGGCTGAAATCATGCAGAACACTTAGAACGGTTAATGTAAGAAATCATGCATCATATATATATATAGCATTTGGCCGAACAAAAGCTGATCAAAAAGTCGCAACATAAAATAAGGCCGATCACAATTCACCTTCTTTCATTTATTGTTTAACAGAAAGGGGGCGTTAATTGAGGATAAATTGTGCACATCTCCTCACAATCACGGCAATACCTCATTGTACAAAGCCCCGAGGACGGCTCTCACTTTCTCATTGTACAAAGCCACGAGGACGGCTATCACTACCTCCTTATACAAAGCCCCGAAGACAGCTCTCACTTTGGTTATCCTCGATTATCACCTTAAGGTCCTAAGGCATGTCGGAGTACCTTGTCTCCCAAGGCTAAGGTCTGAACTTATTTGCTTTATCATAAAGCCGATTCACATTTTCTGTGTTCATCACAAGCCGGTTTCAAAGTTTCAGTACAGATCACAGCACTTAGTTCAAAAATTATATATATTAAGCCGGTTTCAAATCATACAACTTATATACATCACTTTACAAGCCGGTTTCAAAATTATATTTCAAATGTCGGTTTCAAATTTATGATACAAGGCCGGTTTCAAATCAAGGAGCAAATGCCAGTTTCAAATTACAAAACAAGTGCCCGTTTCGAAATCACAGTGCAAATGCCGATTTTAAAATACGATACAAGGCTGGTGTCGAAATTACAGTAAAAATGGCGGTTTCAAAATACGACACAAGACCGGTTTTAAAATCACAGTGCAAATGCCGGTTTCAAAATACGATACTTGGCTAGTTTTGAAATCACAGTTTAAATGCCGATTTCAAAATTTACAATACAAATGTCGGTTTTGATTAAGGCCGATTTCAATTATTAACGTACAAGGCCGATTCTGATATTTGCTTAAGCCGATTTCAAATTTTACTATGAGGCCTATCTACTTTTTCTATTTTTAGGTTTTTCAATTTTATCATATGTTTAGCTGAAAGCAAAAGGCAGAAAGCAGAAAACATAAATTTAAACCAGAATACAGTTCATCGGATGAAAATTAGAATGACATGCATTCAATCTAAATCGGAAGGGAAAACTGGCAGTTTTCTGAAAAATCTGGGCATACGAACTTAAAAAGAGAAACGTCCGAAGTACACTTGCAAACATAGTATTAAATCATAAACTTAAAAATAGGGTTGGTACACTTACCTGACAGTCGTTCGCCACCCTTACAAACTGGAAGCTTTCCCTCCTCCTCTACTCCTTACTGTTCTCCTTGCTGGTTGTTCGTGCCAGCTTCCTTGATTGAAGTTGAGTATTTATAGAGGAGGGTTAGGAGGAGTAAGTGGGGGTAAGCTACCCACCTCGTACTTCTTCTCAGACGTTAGCTGGGAGTAAGTGGGGGTAAGCTACTTACTCTGGTACTTCATCGCAGACGGCCCACGAGGTGGTTTACTTACTTTACTCAGTTAGGGCCTAGTTGGTTTCTAACTAATTAGTAAAGTTGGTCCTTATCTTTAGTTGCCTTTAATTTATTTCGGTCAATTCTTTGGTCAGCGCTCAGGGTCGGCCATCGTTTCAATTCTTTTATTCAAGTTCGGTCAACCTTTTTCAAGGCCGGTCAACTCTTTGGGTTGATCAACATCCGGTCAACATCCGGCCAACCCTTACTCAAGCCGGTCAACTCTTTGGTTTGGTCAAATTCATCTATTCCGGACTTCAAGCAGTCTGGCCTTAAACCACTCCGATTTTTTGGAGTTCTAATACTTTATCCCCATTTTAAGTTTCCTTTTAAAGTTGGAATCTCACATATCATTCTCTACGATGGTCACTAGATTATAAGCATCCCTTCTCAATATCAACGACATCAATCCTCCGGAATGGAATCAGTATTAAAAAAGTATAGACTACCTTACGGTCCCACGGACTCCCATTTCTCAAGTTACCATAAAATTTTCGCACACTCTCATTTATTTATCCATAGAGTGCCAATAAAATATACGCACACCACTAAGATTAACGCGAAGAATCATTTATCGGGTTTCATCAATAGAATACAGAAATAATCACTTACCGACTATCATTATTATAAACGTGTGAAAACTTACCTACGTACACAATATAAACGAATACCGGCAGCTCATTTATAAATGTAAAATACAAATATATATATATATATACACACGCACACCGCCATGCATTTACATACTTATATATACATATAAATATATTTATATGTTTATTAACTCCAACCTACACCACACGCACGCACACTGCCACACACTGCACCTCTCACAGGGCACACCTCATCACACTTGCACGCAGCTATACAAATATAAATACACAAACACATCCTCACTCCCATACCCACTGCCGCATACACCTATAAATACATACACCCACTGCGCACAGCCACGTACACACACATACCTCGCACAGTACATGCCTACGTATACAAGCCGTACACACCACACACATAAGTATATATATACCATATACACACCCACGCACGGTGCACTGTATACACATACAGTCGCAATATACACATACAAATATGTATACACTGTTTTATACCCGACCATATACACATACTCATACCCAAACATATATATCTCACCCACAAATGCGTATACTATATTTCGTATAAATTACAGAACCAATGATGTACGCAATTCCAACCGGCAGAGCACGATGCTCTGCGTCCTCACCATTTGAGCCGGTCACGAAAAAATAGAGTGAGTGGCCCTGCTCTCTCACATCCATTTCCCAAATTAATTTATATGACTCATAATTTCAAAAGTGGAATAAAGATTTGCAAGAATGAGAAGGAAGCTTTACTTGCCTGTTGCACAGAGACGGTTGGGGTTTGAGACGGCAAGGGATTAACGGCGACGAGGATTTGTGGCGACGGCGGCACAACTGACGACGGCAACGGCAACGACTTCAACCGCAGCGATCGGCAATGGCGACAGCTTCAACCGCAGCAATCGGCAATGGCGACGGCTTCGGTGACTTTGCTCTGCTTCGGCTCCCTCCTCCTCCCTCCACTCACGCCATTCCAATCCTTAAATAATGGAGGGTCACTTGTGCTAGGGTTATTGGTCTCCAATTTTGGCGTCGATTTCTCCCGTTTGCCGCTGCAGAATCGCGCCCCTCCTCCCTCTCTCTTTTGTCCTTTCTTTCCTTCTTTTCTTTTCTTTCTTTTCTCCCTCCTTCCTTTTCCTTTTTCTTCTTTCCTTTCTTTTCTTCCTCCCTCTCTTTCCTTTCTTCTTCTTTTTTTCTTTCTTTACACGTTTTATTTATTTATTTATTATTATTATTATTATTATTTATTAATATATATTTATTATTATTATTATTATTATATTTTTCTAATATATTTATTTATATATATTTATTTATCTCTCTTTAAAAATATTCATTATTTAGTTTGTTATCAACTATCTCTATTTAAAACTTGGGCATAAATTTCTAATATTTTATTTATTTAGTTATTCATATATATATATATATTTTCATCAACCAAGATTAATACACTATAAATATTTACCTAATTAATTTACTATTTAATCTAAATTTTAATTAACGGTCTAAATATCTAAACCCAATCCATTAATCCGTCTAATTTATTAGGTCCAAAGATCAGTCCAATTATAAGATTTTAAATCTAAAAATAATTAAGAATAATTAGTGAAACTAGTTTATATATATATATATATTTGGGATATTACAATCTTTTCCCCTTAAAAGATTTTTGTCCTTGAAAATTTTAGAAACAATAAAATTAAATTATTTGGGGTGTTACAAGATCTCAACCTCAAATCAAGTAAGAATCATTAAATATAAAGAAGCAAAACAATTCAATTGGTTAAAGTTCTTTGGGATGGATTTTGTTATTTGTATCTTGGGAAAGTAAGAAGAAATTTGGAGAGATAACCCTTTTGCTTATTGAAACCTTGAGGTTCGTCAAATTTTGAGGACGTAAGTTTTGTAAGTGGGGGAGAATATAACATCCTGAAATATTTTTATCCAATTAAATTGGGATTAATTATTATTTTTGATAATTTTGGGTAATTCGGGTTTGAAAAAAATTAATTAAATATTATAAAATTTTGGAGAATATTTAAAATTATTGGGCCGGTGCCCGGAGTATGCCCGTTTGATTGCTCGAGTATTGATTCAAATCTCAAAATTAAAAGAAAACGTAATATAATAATAATAATAATAATAATAATAATAATAATGATAATAATAATAACCATAGAAGCCGAACAGAAGGAGGAACGAGAGAGCAGAAGGGAGGCTCAGGTGAGGGTTTTACGGAGAGAGAGAGGAGGAGAACAGAGCCGATGGAGGGGCGCACGGGCCAGAGGTGGCCGGCGACGGCCGTGCGTGGCGGTGGCCGGTGGAGTGGCGGCAATAGCCGCGAGAGCCCGACGAGAGGAGGAACCACGCGAAGGAGAAGAGGAGAAAATGGAGGCTTTTGGGTCCGATTCCGAGATTGAGGTATTTGGAGAAAACGTAGAGCGCGTTAAGCCAAGTGTTCTCATACTCACTTTTTACTCTCTCTTAGTTTTCATTCATTTTTTATCGAGTATTTTCATCTCGATATCCGCCTAAATTATGAAAAATATGTACCCCATGATAAATGTTTAAGAAATATATAGTTTATTGTTCGAATCGTGCTCCGATTCGTTCGATGGGTTTCTCCAAACCCTAACCCCACGTCTAATTTGGGATACCTATTTTTCCCTCCGTATTTTGTTAAATGGACCACAAAATATGAATCACCACGTCTCAATTATGCATATATATCAACCAAACGTCCGATTCCATAAATTTTGACCCGTTCACGGTGTCCGGATACTCTAAAAGTGGCCTGACACTGTTCACCCGAGATGAAAGTATAAAATTTACCATTTTTCCTCTGTATTATGTTAAATTGACCTCGTAATGTGAATTACCATGTCCCAAATATGCATATATATCGGCCGGACGATCAATCTCACAAGTTTCAACCCATTCGCGGCGTCCGGATTCTCTAAATGAACACTGTTACTATTCACCCGAGTTTGAATGGAAAATTTACATGCTTTGCCCCCATTTAATTGTTATGAAAACTCTGTCTAATTATTTAAATGTAAATATATGTTTCGGAATAAGTGTTTGAGCTCCGTTTGCAAAGAAAAGTGTTCCGGATGACCCAAGGATGAATTTGCTCATCGGTGATAAGAATTCTGCTCTTCTCCACGAATTATGATATTTATAAATGTAATTCAAATTGTCAATTTTCAAGCAAGATAATAAGTTTTGGAATATTAGGAGGAAAATTTCACATTTGGAAATGTGATGGATTTGATCTTTCGGATAGAGATATTTGTGATATAAGTTTGGTAGATTCTCCCTCAAAAGAATAATGAATCCGGAAACTATGACCATGGACTTATGTTCTTTGGGTAGTATTCTCTGGCTGACCATTAACATCACAGTAGAAGATCGAGGGTTACTTTGGCCGCGTATCCGGGCCGCTTATGTAAGTGGGTGATGTTCGTGATACCCCATAGGGTACTACTGTGGAAGGACGGAGACTGCCTTTGGATCGCAGGAGGTTAGGGTAGCGGGTGACAGGCATGCTGCTATGCCACGTGGTGTTTAGCTTATTATGGGAAATTTGTTTGGACGTAGAGTACGTCGTTTGGACCTTAGATCATGTGGAATATCATGATCCTTTCCTCGTCCTCTTATATCGTTTGTCAGTACGACCTACTGGCCCTGATCCATAAAGATTAATGAGAATGATAAAAAGGATAATAAAAGAAACGTATTAAATGTTTACATGCAACCCATATGATCTCAAATGCTTCCCTCCCTCTTATGTTTTCTTTTTTATATTTAGACTGTTAGCTTTCCCCATCCCGTTATCGTTTCATTATCTATTTGCCTTTTATTAAGTGATATATATTTACACTTGCTGAGTTGTATGTTCACCCTTACTATCTCTCCTTTCAGATAAGAATGCTTTGTTACCCGATGAAATTGAGTAAGCTGTAGGGGCGAGATAGGCGACCTGATTTCTTGTACGAAGCTTGAGGACTTAGTTTGATTATGTATGGTATAGGGAATTGTATTTTATTTTGAGAATCTTAAACATATATTATGTTATATATGTATATGTGGGTGGATGAATGGTTTGGTTTCTTGTGTATTATGGTTGTTATGCTTCCGTAGGTTTCTGGATCTAGTTCTACTTCCGTATTAATATTTGATGTTTTGGATTTTGTTTAGGCCTAGTGACATCTCTCTCGGACCGACGTTGTGTTTAAATACACCGCATTGGAGCCACGAATTGTATGTGGCATTTGGATCCTGTGTGGTATTATGTTTCGGGTTGATGTATATTGTTGGGACTTGGTTGTAGGGATTATTTGGTTGTATTTTTGTATTGTATAGGGTTGTACATGTGTTTGTATTTTGACAAATGTCCGATTTACAAATAGAGCTCTACCCAATTTTCTACGAAAATTTATAATATTAATTAAAGGTACAAATAGTAAATCGAGGTAACCATTCTATGACAACTATCAACTTTCCATCTATTTTTGTTCCTTTAGTGGGCTTAGT
>JAOVVI020001695.1:6944-23328 GCA_028571085.2 Nepenthes alata
GGGAGGGGGCATGGACAGTAGCTGCCGCGGCGTCTCATCTCTGAAAATACTTAGCCGTTAAGATGACAATACAACTATTGGCGAAGCTCTGCTTTCTTCTTTTGCCAAAGTCGATCAACAGCACTATCCCCATCTCCCTACATAATCAACAGCAAAATTGATGATCAAAACCAGCAACAAGTTGAAACACAATTCCGCTGTACTGATTCTCAAGGGTAAATTCAGAGTATAACCAAAATAACCATGTGGAGGCGGGAGGCCCACCCTGTTTTAATTTTTAATATTGCTTTCTCTTCCCCCCTCCAACTTACAGGACTCTAGTGAGAAGCTTCCGAAACTTAATCACAACTTTCTTCGAAAACCCATCTTAGAGAACTTCAATCGATGTCCAAAATCAATGATCAACCAAAAGAATCCACAATAATGACTTTACTTCAGAAACCCATAGTCTTTTAGGGGTATCAAAATCACATAAAAAATCCATCATTTTGGGATCTCCATATCATATCCCAACTGTAAATTTTAAAACCCACATTGCCAAACAATAAATTCTAAGCATCCATATCCTCTGGAGAGTGCAAATCCCAAATGTTAATTGTCCGAAAAAGGACAAATTGCACCGTCAATTACAGGACACACCCAAATAAATCACTTCACAGAGAGAGCGAGAGGGGGTTCTTCTGCACTGATCTTTCAATAGAGAATGACACCCATGACCTCAACCGTACAGCCAAACAAGCACAAGAGTATGTTGTTGAAGAAGAAGAAGAAGAAGAAGAGCAATAGAGAGTCAGTAGAGAGGGAAAAATATTGAAAATTAAAACTGGGAGGGCCCACAACTATACATTTCTATTTGGTAACTTGCCTATATAAGTGGATACAGAAATAGTATTTCTCTTAATTTGATCATTGCCATGCAACTAAAGCATTCACAAAAATTCAGGAATGAGGTAAGATGAATATAATACAAAAGACAAGAACCAATATACTGCCAACAAAAATTAAACCAGGATTTGGCTGATCTGTAGTTTGAATTGAGAAATGGTAACTGTAAGTGTCAAATCAGGGCGTGGGTTGGTTCAACAATCTGAAACTTAATGGCGGAAAGATGAACTTCAGGAGATGGAAGACAGACAGCAATGGCTTCTGAGAATAAAATGAACAGAAGGCATAGTATAGGAGAAGATTGGTTTTCCCTTCCACGATCCCCCGATACAAGCGACATTTCTTCATATTAGAGCAATAGAATCACTCAAATTTTGACTCTTCACTTAACCCCTGTGGTATCAATGTCAAGACAGAATGATACACAAGGACATGACACTTAATTGAAAAAAGCTCAATAAACTCTTGGAAAACAGGAGTATAACAAGTAGACCATAGTTGACAAATTTACCGAAATCCTTCGAACATAAGGTACAACCAAGTAGACAATTAATGAAGTAACTAATCAAGCTAAGTGATGTGTAGCTAAGCTCCTTTTACATTATTAAGTTTCTGATGCCAGCTCATATTCACTAATAAACGCTTGCTTAGGTGTCGCACCACTCATGGGAGGAATGGCATCATAACAAAGAAGCTCTTTTAGATAGGAGGGAAAGGTCAAGAAGCCTAGCAGCTTTTGCAGGAAGACCAAGCTTGCAAAATGTCTTAGAAGTTAAAAACACTACCACTAATACTAAATGCCATGAATAACAAGCGAAGTACAGCAGGTCCAATGTGTGGACAGAAAACAGCCAGCGACCAACAATCACAAAACAGGACCAAAAAGGAAGGGCAAAAAGTATATTTAATCAAAGAACTAATAATGTCAATAAAAAATTCAAGAATGAATAAAACAAATAGACAGGTTTTTCCATCTGTGATTTATTTTCTGTTTTAATAGAGGACACAAGTCACTGCACAGATTGCGTATTGCAAGGAGATAGAATCCAAAACACCGACAAAAGGAGGCATTATGCTTAGATCATACCTTCCACAATCTATTATGGATGGACTAGAAGTCGTTCGTAAAACTTGAGTCAAGAGGTCAGCATTAGACTTACATGACTTTTATAGATCTCGAACGTTCATTCCAAAAGTTTCACATCTTGGCACCCAAAAAACAGAGAGAACTACAGCTGATCCAAGAGAGAGTTATAAGAGAATTTATCCACACTGCATGCAAACACTAATTAGCAGCTACATCAAAACCAAGAATGGTACAATCATGCAGAAAACCATACAGCATGATCAAAATATAAGAGGCTAATTGTAACATTAATACTCAAGAACTGATTATCATGTTACATCGACATCCAAGCTAACACAACATGATGCAACAAGCCCACCCCTAAACACAATCAAAATTATTAAATACTTAGTTTCTCCACAAAAAATAAATCCTTCATTAAATAAGCAGCGAGGATAACCTGGGCTCTAACAAAGCCTGAAAGAGCAAAGGTGGTGGACTGATTATTGTAGACACCATTCTCATCCAGATGCCCAATATTAATCTGCACTGAGGCATGGTCTTTTGCAGTAATTAGCCTATTCGTAGCTGAACTGCAATGACACAGAATCACATAAAAATATTAATCCCTTGTATAGAACCACATCTAGCATTCCAACCTAACAAAAGCTATAAATACTACCATTTGCGGGGAATATAGAGATCCATCATGGCGCCCTCTTCATTCTGCATCTTGTCTTGCTGTAACCAATAGTTCACTAAACAAACACAAAAGTAAAATTATAATTATTGGAACTCAGCATTTTTAAAATTGCAAGGCACATTAAGGCATAAAAGGTCCTTGGGGCCTAGGTGTAGATGTAGGCCTGATAGATTTAAGGTGTTAATATATGAGATATGTATATAGGATATTCTTATAATGAATTCTATTTGTTAAAACTAATAATAGAATAGAAAAACCAAATAATATTTATAACAATAATAAAAAACACAGTTTAACTAACAACATAAAATACAGCAATTAATAAGCACAACTCATCCCAAATACTTTAGAATAATAAAATTCACAAAAAAAATTTCTCAAAAAACTCATAACGAATTCTAGTATTTATCATCATTATCAAATAAAAGTTTATATATTCTCATTCCTTAACTCATAGACTTGAATTACATCATTATTTTTTTGTGTCTCTCAATTAAAATTTTTATAATTTATAAACTCCAATTGAGTAACTCTAGAAGCACTTACATTCAATGTTCGCACTCTTTCTAAATTTAGCATGTGTAGCCTAATTTGTTCAAATAATTTTAATTATAAACCCCTTTTGTCAAAAATTTATCCTCAAATGAAAATTTATTATCCTTATTATGGCCTCATCCATTCATCTAATTAACCATTCATTATTTTCATCAATTATAATTTCACAAATACTAAATTAGTATAATAAGTAACTATCAAATATAATGACTAATTTTAAAAAAATAACTAAAATTTTTTTGAAATAAGACTATAAGACACTCAAGGTTTTATACTCAAATATTTTTGAAAAAATAACTATCAAATACTCAAGGTGTACGCGTAAGCTTCAAAAAAATAGGTCTGGGCCTATGCTAATTGGAATGAGCACCATCTAGATACGTTGAGGCACCAGGGGTTTGAGCCTCAAGCTTAGGTATGACTTTAACAACATGTGGGACCTCATATTACTATGGGTGATACATCCATATAAGATCAAATTGCAAATTTCTGACAAATAAGCTTCACTGTTTATGCTTATCGACATCCTCAAGACATGCATACATAACTCTAGGAAATCAATAGGAAGATAAAAAACATGGCATAATACTTTCTCCTAACTTAAATACAAAAGAAAAACATAGCTTGAAGCAAATTCATCATGCAAAAATGAATCTCTGGCATTTAATGCAGAATGAAACATCAATAATGACAGCAATTGCACCATAGTTCGTTCACATGAAAAACGTCAAGACAAGCCAGGACACAAGCACAGAAACACTGAGAATCATCTGCATGTAGATATGGCAAAGCAATCAGAGCTAAATTACCCATGTGACTACGACACCATATAAACAAAACAACTGCTTCCATCAACATCCCAAGCAAGCACACTTCGTAGTAATGAACCGGTTGTCGCCACAGCAGAGCCCCAAGTTATCATTGGCACCATTCCCCCGTAATCTTCCAGCAAACTCCCCCAGCCCCCCAAAAAAAGAATAGAATAGAAGAGAATAGGATAGAATAACATTGGCAAGGGCACAATAATAAGATTGCTTCATTGTGATCTAGAGTTATTAACTTAGAAAACAGAAGCAGCTTCTTTGAAGTGATAAAGTTATTAACTTATTTGAAGTGACAAACATGCATTCATCTAACCATGCAATATAAAAAATCTTGTGCATTGGACCACACTTAGAGGGGCCACAATGCCATCATCACCACTCATTGAGCAATGGAGTCAATGAAAAACCCACCAACCATGGCCTCAACGGCATCATCACCACTCATTGAGCAATGGGGTCAAAGGGATACCCACCAACCATGGCGATGCCCAAGATAATTATAAAAAATCCTTTTAACCCTGAGAATTTTCCAAGATTCCATAACAGCACACAACCAGTACCCACAAACCCCATCAGCACCATATGCAGTTATCCACTGTATCTATTTCCATTCACAACAACCCAGCCTTATGACCATACAATATAGAGAGATGACCAGTGACTTATGACAGCCAAAATTGGTAGCAAAGTAATATGCAGATACCCAAGAAGCCAATTTATACTATTGTTGACAAGATGACCACATATGCCGGTCGAGTATCTTAGTGATTCAACCATTGATAAAATCACATATCTAAAACCAAGAAATATAAAAGAGATTCTCATCTTGATTCTTTTACAAACATATGTTTGATCAGTAATACCAAATTCAAGCAGCATAATAGAAGAGAAGAGTGGAAATGCATGATGAAAATCCGTTAACCAACAAATCTAACAAATCCAAATCAAGTATCAAGGCATAATCGGGGATAAATCAATCATTTTCTGAAACTAGAAAGAGCTGTGTGTGTGTGTGTGTGTGTGTGTGTGTGCTTTGAAGAGGCGAGGGTTTCATAGGGCTAGCATATATTCATATTTGAAGGAGAAGAATTAGAGTGCAAAATGCTAGCAAGGGCTTTCCTTCTGATTCATCCAAGAGCTCAAACCTGATATTGAATTCAATCCTTTATGACTTCTTAATATAATTGAAATGAATATATATATATATATAGCAGTGCTTAATAGAGTGAAATTGGAATTTTTTTCCCAGATTTATTCTTAATAGACTAAGATATTCTAATAATAATAATAAACTCATAATTTAACTAATAATATAAAACATAACAATTCATAAGCACAAATTTTCACAAGTACAAAAGAAAAATAAAATTCTTAACAAATCATAAAATTATCATCAAGATACTCATAACAAAGACAAATTTGGAATCACCACTAAACAAAAGTTCTTCTACTTCCTTATATTATCTGCTATAATGACTTCTTCATTTTTATGTGTCTCTTTGAATTAGAATCTTCATCAAATACAAGCTCCAGTGGATTTAGTTTTAAAAGCACTTATTGTTCAAGATTTGTACTATCTCCCAATTTAGTATGCATAATCTTATTTATTAAAACAATTTCAATTATAAAACTCTTTATTAATGAATAATCTTCAAATAAAAATTCATTATCATTATTATAATCTTCATCCGTCTTTTTAATGAGTAACTCGTTATTTTTATTAATCCCAATTTTATATCATCAAGCTCGTATTTAAAGTAACAATCAAATAATGATTAATTTCAAAAGAAAAATTAGTTTTTTTATTTTGAGGGAAAAAAAAACTCTAAGGTGCTCTAGATGCATGCATTGAGCCTTGATAAAAGGTGCCCATTTTAGAGCCTAGGCGCGTGATTCTCAGAATGAGCCTAATCTAGATACGTTGAAACATGTGGCTTCGAGCCTAGGCACGCCAAGGCACACCACACCTAAGGCGTGCTTTCAATAACACTGTTAAAGTGGGAAAAAAGATAAATAAAGAAATATCAAAATATACATTTTTATAAGTTATTGCACATATTGGTGACAAAAGAAAATAATCAAACGTAGTAACATTACTTTGATTAGTTTGTTATTTTTAGTATATTTCATCAACTATTCATTCATAATCTGAGATTACGTTTCCTTTCATTTATTTCCATTTCACCTTGTTTTAGAGTAAAATAAAACTTTCCTCCATTTTCCTTGTCATTCCACACTTTCTTCAATTTTTCTAAGATGTTATAATATACAAATAAAAAAATACAATTTTTATCTGATTTCAGCACAAATTATTCAGCACTCCAAATTAAGAGCGAGGCTCGGTTATGATTGAAAACAGGTGGTCCCAGCAGTCAACGGTGCAGTTCTAATATGATAGGACTCAGTTTTGTTTCTTACATTTAACACTAAAATAACATAATAGACAATGATTATAGACAGTTTAATTATTTTCACATTGATCATTAGGTGGCCAATAATATTGAGTAATTCTTTTTTTTTTTTTGGTTTACAAGGCTAATAACTAATAATATTGTGCAATCCTTATGCCTCATATGTCTTGAAAACCCCATCATAGCACACACAAATATCACACAGCACCCAATAAAATACCCCTAATCACAGAAGGTGGAACCTCATATATTGTCCACCCTTGTGAATTGGAGCATGTGATCTTAAGAATACTAGAGACTTTTTTTATTGTAATTCGCAAGGTAATTAAAAAATTATTGTTCTTGTAGTTAAAAGTCTCCTTTATAAAAGGATGAAAAACTATATTCTTATTTCATCAATAGATAATAAAAAAAGACAGCACTAAGAGTTTCTATAAAGGAAGAAATCACTTCATCTTCTTCACTTGACAGGTTAATTATATCAGAATATCAATTTTTTTGAAGTGGATATCATATCTCTGTAAGTTGTTAAGGGATGAGATTTTCAAACTGCAATTAGTATAGTCTATAAAATTTCTGGTTTATAAATATTTAGAGTTCCAAAAGGTGTAAAATGTAATGTTGCAATAACAATATCACATTAGCAAAAGTTGTTATAATTCATATTCTAATTTATTGTATTTGTTGGAAATCCCTCGGGGCTAAGCCAAAATATGGATAGGGTGAAACTAGGCTGCAAATGAGCTGAGCTGAGCCAAGCCAACTTGAATAATATTCAGGCTCAGCTCGATTATTTATGTTTTGACTGGGCTCGAGCTAAGCTCGAACTTCAGCAGAGCTGTAATCCAAAAGAGTGAGAGATACAAATAGACACTGTAATCCAAGTAAACTCTCGCGCGCGCGCACACACACTGCTGCATACATACACAGAGTGAGAGATACAAATAGACAAGACAGAAAAGGCAAAAAAAACAGAAAACTGTAGACAAATGAAACCGATATTGGAACCAGATAGTTCCGAAATCCAAAAGAGCAAAAAAGAAATTAACTGACTGCATACCGATTTGAACAGAAGTTGAGTAATCGAGGAGATCTCCTGGCCAAGCCCTACGAACTTTGAGAGAGTGCACCGTGCAAAGAGAGCCGGATACAGTCACGGAGCGGCAGCGACCACAAAAGAAGAAGAAACGGAAACCCTCGTCAAAAGATGAATTTATATTACGCTTTTTTGGTAATTAAAAAAATAGTATGAAATCAACCGCCGCGGCTCCGGGTTTTAAATTGATTGTCAGGAGTGTGAAGTGGCGGAGCTCCGGTTGAGGCCTGATCCCTTTGATTCGGGTTAAGGGTAGTTGATAAATTTAACCATTCATATATTTTTAATTTAATAATTTGTTAAATAATTATTTAAGTCATCATATTTGCATTTAATAGGCTCAAAATCAAAGCAAAAAAATATATATATTTAAGATAAGTTAGACATGATGCGTACCTGGATCTGATTTCGAACAGATTCGAATTCGCTTGGCTGTTTGGATCCGATTTTGTTTATTGAGTCTGAACCCTGCGTACCACTGCAAAAAATAAGATGTCAAGTGACAGCGGGATGTTATCCCACTGAAAATACTCCGACGCTCAAATCATTAACAAGCATTTAAACTTTTAAGAATATAGACTAATAAGTAAAAAGAGAGAGAGCGAAAATGAGATTGGTGGAAGTGTTGGCCTGTAGATGTAGAGTTATTCCCGTGACTCGTTGAGAGTTTAGTTTCCCGACTCGATGTTCATAATGAACGAGTGGGAACTACATCCTGAAAGCGTTGGAGCTTAGGAGGACAATTCTCAAGGAGTGGGAGAAGTCTTTGTAATCTGGAGGCTTGGGGTGGATTGACAAAGTAAGCGTTTGAGAGAAAGTATTCTCAAGCGCTGCATTGTATTTTGCATGTGTGTTCGTGATTCAGATTGTGTTTTAGAACCTATTCCTCCATAGTGGAGACTCTGAGGTTATATAGAGGGCAGGGAGTGCGACCTTCTTTGGTTAGGATGGCGTGATCCCTTGCCTGGTGTTGGGCGGCCTTCCTTGGGTAGGTAGCTTGACTAGCGTGATCTGATGGGATCGTTTTCGTTTTGAACGGGTAACGGATCTCCAGATTATCTATATTTTTTATATTTTTATTACCGTTAGACTCCATTATTGACAAGGAGAGAGAATCTGGTGCCTTTCTCATAGTAATGGTGCTAAATCTGTTGATACCTTTTTAGAGGAGATTGACTTCAAGGAAAGCGTGAAATCAGAAAAACAACCATTGTTTATCGTGTACGAAAACACCTGTCAAATTGAGCCTGTCTCGTATTAGATTTTATGTCTTTTTGCAGCCTGCCGCTATAGTACATCCGGTCAACAGAAATGTTGACCGTTTTGAAGAAGCGTGTTGGCCGTTTGCTTGGTGCGCCTGGCGGTCAACACTAACAATAATCGTCTAACAGGCATCTGAACTTTTCTAGACTTCGGGCCATTTTTCTTCTTGGGCCCGCCATCTATCGGCCTATCCATCAACACTCTTAATTCTTAAAATGTTAGATTGTTTGATCAAATTTACAAATCAGTTAAAACTCTAATATTTTTGATGAAATTATTTACAAGCTCAAACAAATTAAACTCAATCATGTTCAAACTTTATTCTTTTTCTTTTTTTTAACGAGTTTAAAAATTAAACTTTTGTATGATTTATCTTGATAAACATATTGAATTGATAATAATTCTACTAAATCAAACATTTCAACTATTTACAAACAATTTGGTCATTTGTGATGTTTTAATTGTCAATTTTAGTATTAAATAAAAGGTTATGTTTATAGTTTCTATTTTACTTACAAATCCTGCTCTACTAATAGTACTAATAGGGCATTAGAAAAAAAGACTTGAGAATGATACTTAATTTACTTATTGAATTAATTATTCTTTAACTCTTTTAAGGAAAACGAGTGTGTAGAAGATATGAGACCGCTAAAAGAAATATAATAACACTTTTAATTAAGATACAATACTATATATAAATGAAAACAATAACATATCACTTGTATTAAAATTTCTTTGATCTATATACTTGCTTGTTCCATATGGCATGACATGCTTTTATGGCATTTGAAAGTTAATTTTGGCAATTTTTTTCTTTAAAAAAACATATATTATAATGTGCTTTAAACCCCCCCCCCCCAAACCAAAACAAAGCCTCCACAACATTATATAAAGATTACACATCCGAATATTTTCAAACCCAATGATATAAAAGCCACAGAAACCGAGACACAGCCCGGACTCCTACAGGAGGCAGCAATGGAAAATTGCCCGACAGAGCTACCCCGCATGGAGGGGAAGGCCCGCGGGTCATCTGCCTCTTTTCCCTTTTGCCATTTATTCTAACTTTTAAATTGTGGTGGGAGATTGGAGCAGGATTAGCACAATGAACAGTGTAATATATGATTCCACATTAACAACAACCCAGCAAACACCAGAGAAATACATCCAAACACACAAGGACACACCAATTACAATATAGTCCATACGATGGCACTTCCAACATAAACACATTACCAATTGTCATGCACAGAACTATCGTCGTCGTGTTGCCTGCCTGCATCCGCCAGCTGGGTTTATTCAGTTTCTACGAATGAACAAAGCTTACACACTAAAGTTACAGTAAGCCTCCCCACAATGACCTTGCACAAGGAGTGCCTCAGTGTTTGTCAGCCTTAGGCCTCTTGACAATCATCACAGAGCAGTGGGCATGATGAGCACAGTAGTCACTTACGCTTCCCAAAACGGCCCTGGAAACCACCACCTCATTAATGTAACAAGGAATGAATGCTATGTTACTTCCTGGCAGTAAATGAATGCAGAAAGACTCGGGTCAAAACAATGACAGTATCGCTATTTGGCCGTTTCGAGTATGTGAAAAGTATATAATCCACAAACACAAAGATAAGCACACAGTTCGTGGAAAACTATTTTCAATCATAAAACCTTATATCAGACAACAGCCTTCACTATATATCAGTTCTCACTACAAATAACCCCTCAAGCATTTTGATTATATAACACAATACTGAGTGTACAAATCCAAGATGGAACGCAAAAGAAGATTAATTGAGAAAATTAAACGGTAGCATACCCTTAATTGAAGGATAATCAAACACTGCATGATGCCGACTGAGTAGCGAAAGTTTCCCCAGTCTTCCTTCTCCCTTATCCTCTTCCTAAAATCACACTCTATAATCTATGTTTGCAGAAGAACTCAGGTCTAGGCCTTTTGCCGTGCTAAAACTGCACAGTAGCTCTTGGTTTTATTATAGGTGGTAAATGGACCGAGCCACCTGTAGCATGGCCTGGCCTAACTCATTATAGGCCCTGCCAAGCACGGTTAGTAATAAACAATGTTGGACTAGTATAGTACGGCTCAATACTTCGAATTGTGTTAGGCCACTGGACAAATGGCCCACAAATTGTATAAATACCCCCTCCCCCCACACAACAGACAACACTTTCTCTCTCTTTAGTCTCTCTCTACTCTCTCTCTCTACTTTCTTATCTTATAAAGTACTATTTGTCTAATATTTACTAATATATTTATCATTTTATAAATTAATTTATAGTCATGGAACAGAATTTTCCTAACTTTGATAGTGAAGATTATAAAAAAAACTATTCCAATACTCCCACACCGTTCATATTATATATACATATTAATAGTGATTTTAAAATACTAGAATCATAACCCAATTCTAACTAAGATACCGCTACTGTTATTTTTTCTAGTTTTGACCGCCCCCTAAAAAACATTTAATAATGTGTGGCAACTTTTTGAGATTAAATTAGTTAACAGTTAGCAACAAGTGGTTCGTAAAAAATATAAAAAAAAATTATACGAGTGAAAATTTTAAAAACACTGGACATTTGAAGAGGCACATGGAAAAACATGAGAGGCAACAATTATCTTCAACTTAAATTGAACTAACATTCTCAGATAGTGCAAGGCCAAGAATTTTTCACTACGACTAGCGGCTAAATTAGGAGGGACTGACAGAATATATAATTCAATCTGAGTGCCCTTTTTATGGTAGGAGATTATAAATTTGAACAGTACATGCAGGAATGCTTGCAACTCAGGTATATAAAAATATCACAGCAAACTATTAAAGATGAAGCTATTTGCCCATTTTCATAATTTAAACAAAAATTAATTTAGGAACTAATACAAGTAAAATTTAATATTTATTTAATTAGTAATGTGTAGTCATCACTTAATAATTTACCTTGTATTTGTATTGCAACATATTAAATTTCTAAAAATTAGAAATTACAAAAAAGAATTATTGATTTTAAAATTTTTAACGCCCATACAATGTTTTCACAATTTTTAAAATAATTAATACTATTATAAATAAATTTAAATTATTTATTAAGATTTTTTGCATTACTTTTGATACTATATCAAATAAAAATTCTACTATTGTTTTATTTAAATAAAATTTTTTTAATTTTGAATGGTGAATTATTCCACACAAGATGTGCATATTATATTACTAACCTTTGTTTTTAATAATGTTTTACAATTTATTTCTTTTTATGTGAAAAAAATAAATAATATTATTCTATTTTATTTTTGAGAACAGCAATTGAAGACATTGTACAGATAAAACAAGTTTAGCTACAAGAAGATGAAGATCAATTGCCCAATAAGATGAAACTTAAAGAACCAGATACTGGAGACTGCGTAACATTTTTATTTTATTTTAATTGTTTTTCATAATAAAAATATTCCAACGGCTGAATTGATAACAGATATTAATTAAAAGATGGTTGAAACAATTAAATATTTTTTAGAGACATTTTATTTTGCTAATAATGAATTTATAAGTATCTATTATACTATTTAAAATCTACTGTTAAGCCAATTGTTAGAATTTACTGATTTAATTGTGTTATTTTGGAAAAAATAATGAAATTCAACCAAGTGTTCGCCACTGAACGTTGGAACACACCAGTTCAATCAGAAGAACGCCTCTCCCCTCCCCCTCCTCCTTCACTCTCTCTCCCACTATCCTCCCTCCTCTCTCTCCACATGCTTCTGTTTGAGCACTTCAGTAGTTTGTGTAGCTTCAGCACATTGCAAAACCAGGGATCATTGCCAGATCCACATCGTTGACAACTGCAACTATTCCATCTTGATTGAAAGCTCTGAGAAGCCCATCTCGTTATCCTGCCGCGAAATTCCATGACCATAAAACAAGAAACCAAGGAAGACTTCCAGTGGATTTCATTAAAGACCAAATTAAATGCCAGGATAGCCGGCATCATGTGCAAAGCCCCAGGAAGCTCTCCCCAATGTTTACAAGATTTTTTTTTAAGGAGGCCAAGGTGTTGATTTTCTGTGTGCCAGAGATGACTCTGGTAAAGTCGAGATCTGAACCCAAAGGGATATAGAGCGGGGGAGGAGAGGGGAGGAGAGGGAAGATGTAGGAAGGAGGAGAGGCATGGTTCTCGTGATGTGGTGGTGGTGACTGGGTGGGTGGCTGTTAGGGTGGCCTGTGGTGGGGATTAAAAAGCGTTGACTTTTTTAAATTAGTTTTGTTTTTAAACTAATTTTTATCAGCCACATGGAATTTTTCTATTGTTCTGAGACATTGGCAAAAAAATGCCACATTAGTTCTCAGGCACCCTGTCACCAACAGGTAAACCCAGAATTACGTTGAATTGGCCAGAGCACTTTAACTGGAACAAATTGACTAAGTGAAAATAAAATTGAGACAAATTAAAGTTTGGAATAAAATGAAAAAAACCTATAGAACTTCACAATAGAAGTGCTAGTTTAGCCCATAGCTAACTCCAAATTATTGTCTTGCGCAATGTGGGAGAGAAGAAAATGGGGTGAGAGTGAGAAGGCAGAATGTGAAATAAAATAAAGAAGACACAAGTCAATATTGCTAATGGATGTCTAAATGGGGGAAAAAATTTATTGGACATAGTATTAGTAAACATGTTTCCAGTGTTGGCTCCCATAACGCTTTGGATGTAATTATACTTAATTGGGTAATAGCTCCTGCAAACATAGAGCTGATCCTCTAAACATCCCCACCTTGAGGTGGTTAACTGGCTGATCCTCTACCGACCTACGAGAAGGTTGCTGGAGCACTCTGAAGATGACGAGATGAGCCCATGCTAGGGCTAAGGGCCAGGACAATGGGACTCACTTAAGCCAGTTGGGCATGCCTGTTATAGCCAAACGAAAACACCACTAGCTAGCCTACTGACCACCCACCTGACGGGCCAAAGTCATGCCTGATGTCTCTGGAAAGAGGACCAGAAGGAAGCAACTGATTAGATGTCCTTGTGGCACCTGATGAGGATCACAGACCAAGTTCTATATTCCTACACCAAGGATATGCGGCCAATAGCTCAAGATCACATATAAAATACAAGCATTCGCCCTCATTCCAAGGGATTTGAAATCTGAAAAAGAGAACTCCCTACTCCTGAGAAATTCTAACTCAACCAACAATTAGACTAAATAATTATTATATTTGGAACCGGAGGGCATATCTAAGGAAGTATACTGCATTCATCTCAAATAGAACACTCGACCCAAATCGTCCCTTCATGCTCGGATTCTGTAGCTTATTCCACTGGCAATTCCAATAGCCCAAAGGACCCATCATCCTAAAAGCCCCACTTTCCAACCAAGTTCAATTCAGCAACTCGACTCTATTTCAATGCTTGAAACAATAATCTTATGACCTGAACTAGGAGAGTAGGAAACTTTCTATCCCTCTTCTTCCGGCTTAAACTCGTATTAACTTGGGGATCAGAGTGGTTTTCCAGAGAACATAACTTTAGCCCCTTCACTTTTTCTGTTTGTGCTATGCAGGAGTCAGGAACCAACTGTTCAGATCGAGCCCCTTTTTGGGTCATCTCTATTCCGAGTAAACCCTGGATTTAGGTATACTTCACCTAGCTTTTCCAATTTCTAAAGAAAACTTTTCAATGTCTGCAAGTAAAAAGTATTTCTCTATTTCTCCAGAAAAATGAATTCAGAAATAGCCATGAAAAACTACAATTGTTGACATCACTAAACAGCCTCTTAACTGGATAGAAATGGACGGAGTTACCAAGTGTCTATCCTTCTATGATCCAGCAGCTAAAAAATGAGTATTAATCCAAAGTGGCAAGACGCATTGCCCTACATATAAAATTTGAATTTCAACCTCTTTAGTGCCAATAGCCTTCTAGCAATCTCTTTTCTATCAGAAGGGGGGAAAAAGCACACGCTTCACAAGGTGAATGACACAATCCTTTGTCCTGAGAAATAGCATGTTCCTTGTCACTAAGGAAAGATTTATGAAATGATAAGACCATTTTCCGTGGTAAAAAAATGAGGTTTTTCTAGGAAAACAAAAAAAAATGTTCAAAATCAATCTGTTTCTAGTATTCCTATTTGCTATTGAATTTCAAAAAACATAAAACAATACGACAACAATTTTCCCATTGTGAGGTGCAAGTTTCAAATTAAAATTTTGATCGTGATTAATTAAGTTAAGAAAATAAAAGTTTTGAGGTCGAATAAATAATTAGGTCAAAGTTAACTTTTAGACCAGGTGACATTGGGTTGACTAATGCCTGACGGGTGCTTGACACATGCACCTGAGTGTTTTGGGCAGAAGGATTCTACCTAAGGGACGCCTAACCGGCACACAAACGTACTTTTGGCAGATTGCTCAAGCCTGATGCGCATCTAAGGGACACTCATGTACACTTTTGATATATTGCAAGAGCTTGATGTCCGTCTGAGGTGATGCTCATGTTCCATACTCATGTCTCAAGGCCTGATACGTGCTTGACGAGTGCACATACAATAGTCTTTTATATAAGTCTCATCCAATTGATTTTCAGTCATTTTTTACTGATTTTTGAAAGAAGAGAGAAGAAGAGGAGAAGAGAGAAAAGGCTAGAGGTGGATATGTTAAGTGAATCCAATGGAGAATGTAGTGAATTTGAAAGTAAGGCAAGGGCATTCCAGACTCTTTTCTCTTTGTTACTATTCCTACTAATCTCTATGAGCATTTATTGTCCCAAATACTCACGCATACTATATTTTCGTTCTTAATATGTTTATTCATCACACGTATATATTATCCTTCTTATTTTTCTGCAATTTGAATGAAATCCATATCTTAATTCATACACGTATTATTCGGCTGATTTTCTACACTACAACTTATGCATGTTTTGAAATCATGTTTAACTATTCTAGGTATGCTTTAAATTCGTATATAATATTCTTTTATGTTTAATATCACTAAGCATATGCTTTGCATACTCTGAAATTTTATTAATATGTCCCCGTATGCTTGACATCTGAAAGGAGACATTAGAATCACAAAATTTTACTAATTTTATTTTGCAATTCTTATGTAAATAGTTCCACATGTTTAAAAATTTCATAATATAAGCTTTTGTATATTTTAAAATTTCATATTTAAGTTTATGTAGAAATGTGATGCACTGCATGACAAGCATTTGAAATAAATATGAAGAAAACTTTATAATTTGTGAAAGGAGATGTTAGAATCACAGAATTTTACTGATTTTCTTTTGTAATTCTTGTGTAAATAGTTCCACATGTTTGAAAATTTCATAATGTAAGCTTTTGTATGTTTTAAAATTTCATATTCAAGTTCTTGCAGAAATTTGATGCACTGCATTACAAGCATTTGAAAGAAATATGAAAAAAACTCTATAATTTGTGAAAGAATTATTTGTATGAAAAAATATAAAAGATTATTTGTATTTGTGTAGAATAATGTATGCTTTTGTATGTTTTAAAATTTCATATTCAAGTTCTTGCAGAAATTTGATGCACTGCATTACAAGCATTTGAAAGAA